>JBBJLS010101391.1:0-20201 GCA_037577275.1 Bryconaethiops microstoma | reverse complement strand
TCTCTCTCTCTCTGTCTCTCTCTGTCTCTCTGTCTCTCTCTCTCTCTGTCTCTCTCTGTCTCTCTCTCTGTCTCTCTGTCTGTCTCTCTCTGAGTTATTGTGTGTGCGCTAAGGATTTTGGTACTAAGCCTTGGCTTCATCCAATCGGACCCAGTTTTCGTTCCTTGTTGCGATGTGCTGAGTGATTTGGGATCGGGCCATCTGCTAAAGTCCAACATCTATCACTCCTGACATTTCACACACAGATTAACTGGGGAACAGTTTTACACCTCTTTACTCTTATATAACAAACACTTTGGAAGTGTAAGTAGCCTCACATATGACACAGATGGCAGATGTTCCTCTGTGTATTCCCCCATGTCTATATAAAGCGTTGCTTTTTTCTATAAGAACAAAATTGTCTGATTTATTTCCCAGACAGTTAAATATGGGGTAAAATTAGCTTATTAGTGACACTAATGCTGTAGTTTCAGAAAACTGGTGTGTTAGATGAAATCTGCTGAGTTGTTTAGTGAAAACTGTGTGTATGTTGTGTGAAATGAGCTATTTTAGTTTTGTCCTGGAAGACTAATATATGGAACAAGGTTACTGTACTCTACGGGCCTGTTAGCACAGCATTGAAACATAATTGTCAGTTGATCTCAAATAGACTTGTTTGTGTGGTTTCTTTCCCCGTATGACACGCTCTATGACGTCTCTATCATGGCCCGAAGTGTGGACAACAGGGTGGAACATTACTTGTTATATTGTAGCTACATTCACCTTTTAATTTTTGTCTTTACCATTTTAAGGTCCCTCACGGTCACACATTTATATTCACTTTATTTTATCGTTTACACACACACGCACACATACACACATATCCATGCACACATACACAGTCTGTCTCTAGTAGCACATCATTACCCATGTTTCCCTCTGTTTTCTCCTAGCAGGGGGCTCGCACTCCTGAGTGACTTTTACACTCCCTGGACATGAACATTTCCAATTGGACATCTGCTCCTTTTCCCCAGAGCACATCACACTCAATCTGAGCCACACACTCCGTTTTAGCCATCTCATCAAAGCTGAACACACACAGCCTCTGCTAAGCTTTCACACGTTCCCTCTTCTGCTTTTCTGATTGTCCTGTTTTGTTTCCTTAGCTAGTCTACTTTGTAGCAAGGATTTAGAAAGGAATTGCTTTTAAACGTTATAGAAATAAGGTGAGGAATGGCATCAAAAACAGCCATTATTCTCTGACTGCTAGACCAAAGGAGAAGGGGTTATTTTTTCCTGTTTCTTCCCTGTACCCCATTAGAATTAGTTGGTTTTTTTTCTGTTTACCTTTCTATCTACTCAACTGTTTTATATGAATGTAAATATAAATGTAGTGCAATGTGTCATTAGCTTTGGAATTTACAGCCAACAGTAATAATTAATTAGTTTAATAATCAAATAATCCCTTCTGAATAGTACAATACATAAGCAAGTCTATTTGAGATTACAGTTTGGCATGGTTTGAGCCAAGTATGATGATTTAGACTGTATTTAGCATGATGCTAATTGCTAACGTACTTGTCGGCAGCACTAGCCTCATGGTCTTGACTGATCTTGGCTATATTAGAATAAGGGGGAAAAAGGGAAAACTGCATAAATTTATTTTTGATTTATTTTAGCCCAAACCAGGGATCTCTCAGAACATGTGAGAGTGAAGGTGAAGTGATGACAGTAGGTGTGATCCTCTGTATTTGGCTGTTATTGATACTGAGAAAGAGATGGAAAAGTATGTGTGGAAACACCTTTATTTCTGTCTAACCTAGTGTAGGCCATATTCCTTTCAGTTTTATTCATAGACCTGTTACCAGCCAACTGGTAAGTGTTTTAAGGTGAATTTCTCTGCAGATTCTTACAATTATTACCACATACAGTAAGTCCCCAGTTATACGCAGTTCAGCGTATACTTACTGTATGTGGTTCATGATTGTTCATGGAAACCCCCACTCACGCACAGAAACTGTAGATATCCTCCGTAATTTTTTTGCTTTTGTGACGTCCAGGCCTCGTCCGAAGGGGACGTGGGGCCGTGGTGGACGAGGCCCAGGCGTCTCAGTTTCCTGTACACAGAGGCGGAAGGTTTGAAAGTAGCCAATCCGAGAACGTTATTTATTTGTCTTTGCTGCTGGTTGGCTGCTGCCCTGTGACGCAACTGTGGCAGCTGCAGTCCAGAATTTCCCCAGTGGAGCGTCTTGAGTGTTGACGTGTTTTTCGTTTTGTTCTTATTCAAGCCCTGTATTTTTATTCCTGTAAATTATATACATTTATTACTATATTCACCCTGCTTATACCAAAGAAAACGACAACACATACTAAAGAAAACGTACATGCATGAATTGTATTACCCCTATATAGACTGTTTAGAAGTTGAATTGTTTTGGGCGCATATATAGGGTTTACATTTTAAGCCACGGTTTATCACTATATGTGAGTGCTCTTGGAACGTAACCCCTGTGATATGCGGGGGTTTACTGTATACTGTAGTAGTATAATTGCTACAGTCTTGCATGTTGTACAAAAGTGTATAGCGTTTAATAAGCTACATTTGACCTCCACCTACTACTCCTAATAGCCTGTAGTCACACATTGCAAGAGAAAGATGAGAACAGTTTTTCCCTGTTTCTCTGCCTAGAACCATCCTGAGGCCTAGCTCTTTAGGTTACAGGCAGCATTCTGCTGTAAGAAAACAGTAAAGTTCACTAACACACACTTCGATATATACAAATTCATGGGCATCAACTTGGGTTAAAACATTTGGGTTGGAAAAAAAGAGAGACTGTTGAACTTGTGTCCAGAATTATTTATTTATTAGGCAGAATTATTTGTTTCATTTCAGTAGTGCAAAATGCTAAAATACCATAAAATCAAGATATCAGTTAAATTGGACAACTGTCCTTGAAAAATATGCTCTAAATCCATAAACAAACCCTATTTAAATTACTATAGATAAACCTCAACCTTGGTAAGACCAAGAGGGCCAAACAAGAATCACAGGCCAAACACGAGCACCCGGAAAACAACACTGTTTCTGCTTGCTGTAGTGATACTAAATGCCTGAAATTCCTGTATTTTTCCGAAAATTCGATGAATTTTCCACTACGGCTTTTCTCAAGTATTGCGAGAGTTTAGTTTCGTCACCTGTATGTACATATTAGTGCATTTTAGTACTTTGATGTCATTTAATTGGACATACGATCTACACGTCTACTAAATTGTGTTTTGAGCTTATTTGTTCCATTCCATTAGCCTTGTAGCTTGAGTGTAAAACTTCAGAAAACCTGTTGGCTGATTGACTACATTTGGGCTGAGGGGGGAAACTGAGTAAATTCAATTTTTGCTACAATTAGTTAAACATGATTTAATAATGAGTACCTACAAAACCTTCGCAGTGGACCATCCAAATAGTTTTACCCTTTTTCAGCTTTTTCCCCCGATGCCATCCTTTGTAACAAAGTGACAGGCTCAGTTTTTACACGCCGCTTTTGCATTTCTATTGTGTAAAGGATAAACACGTAATTCTTCTCCTCCTTTTATTTATTTATTAATTTTATGGTTTATTTTGTTCATGCCTGTTGAAAGGTCCTCCATTACCACTGTGAAATTCTGTGTGATTCATGAATTGATGATGACATTTCCACAGCGTGATTTTCCTCCTATTTTAATGCACATGAATGGATGTTTTTCAGCTGAAATTGCTTTCTGTGTAGAAAGCAGGTACATTAGTTAGCATTAGTGCCGCTGCATTGTTTATGTGAGGTTAGGTGACAGACAGGTTTAACGAACTCATGTCCTACATTTTTTCCCATGAGGTCTACTTCTAATATTTACATGAGTTTGTGTAGCAAAAACAGACAGAATTTTTTTTTTACATAAAATATTTTTACTATAGAATTAAACTTTGTATATGGCCTGTTTTGATTGGTTGACCCAATCCTAAGTAAAATGAGCTTTGAAAAACTAAAAAGGAAACAAAGATCCCTACAGCTTCTCTTTATGCTGAATGGGGAGTTTGTCGTCGTTCTGTAAAGCTTGTCCAACCTGGCAACGGTTGCTATGCTTTTATTCAGAATTAAAATTGCACTGAATGCAGAAATGTGACCAAAAGATATGGGAACAATCCACAAAGACAGGAATAATAACTGTTTGTGCGTTTGTTTGCAGTGAGGATGATGCTGGAAACAGACACCGTCAGGGTTACAGTCGCCATGGCAGAGAGAACACAGCACCTACTGGACTGGACAGGAGAATCGAGGAACTTGAAAAGGTATACAGTAAACCACCAACATTTGCGGGGTTTATTTTCTAAGAGCACCCACGAGTTGTGATATGGTAAAAAAATTTAAAAAAAAAGTCTAAAAATTTCTATTTTTATAGTGTAAACCCTAAATATGCCCACAATAGGAATGCTGGACTGTGTCTGGCAGAGATGTGTCATGAGCAGCAGCCAGTCAGCAGCAAGGAAAAATGGAAAACGCTCTCGGATTGGTTACTTTCAAACCACCCACCTCCATTTCACCATCCCAAGACGTGGTTTCTTTGTGTTCTCTGGACAGTACCAAAAAAACGTATAGTTATATTTTATATGAAAATATAGCTCAATTTGCGTTAATATTCATGTTACAAAATAGTAAAGGATTTTTTTTAGCACAAAAATGCATAAAAAATTATATATTGCCACAAAAAAAAAGCAAAAAAATGCTGAGGATATCTGCGGTTTCCGCGAATTTGCAAGGGTTTCAGTGTATATATACACACACAAACGTGTGTGGGGTTGTTTATGAACATACGATTACACACACACACACACACACACACACACACAAACACACAAACACACATGCGGAAATGTAGCCTTTGCAGGTCCTTTGTGTGACTGAGAGAGGGTCGGTTGTCTGAACTTGGTGTAACTGGGTTTGTGTTAAGTATGTCCATGCCTACGTTGTTTTTAAGTGATGGTTCAGCCAGAAACTGGTTTATAAAGCCCCCCTTACGCTGCTCCCTTACCAATTCTACCCCTTTCTGTATCTCTTCTTTGCCTACCTGTCTGTCAGCTTATCATCTGTCTATCATTTCTCCTCTCTCTGTCTGTCTCCTTCTCCCTCTTTCCTGCCTGACCTTTCTCTGAGAGGTATCTGTTCTCATTCTCATATGAAACACCAAAATACTTTTCACAGTCACTATTCAGTCTCAAATGCCACTGTGCTCTTAAAGTGAGAAGCTACAAAGCCACCTGATCCAGTAAATCTTTATGTTCAATTCCAACAGCTAAATTTAGTATGATAAGAAAAAATGTCACAGAAAAAGTTCAGAGGTAACAATGGGAGTTTGTCCACCTTTGCTGCAGTCTCCTAATATTTCTAATAATTGCCCTCACTTTATTGCATTTTGAAATATTATACTGTTATAATTCAAGCATAAATGTTCAGATGAGTGCTGTTCTGCATTCCAGAGATGAATGCTGTCACTTAAAGTTTTGCTCAGAAGCCACCAGGCACACGAAAATATCATGTTTTTTCACTTTCTCTGGAGTTCCGTAGAACCGAACTCATGCATTATGATGAAAGAAACAGGGCTCAGCTGGCAGTGCAGCCTCTCATCCAGCCAGCATAAAACTCTAAAATATTAATATCTTGCTCAGAATAGGAAATGATTTGGAAACTTTTTTTTTTTTTTTTTTTTAATCTTACAGCTGTAACACAGCTGAAGCTGAAATTAATGAGTTAATAACAATAATAAAAATTATGATGATCATCAGAAATTGTTTCCCATGATGCAGGTGTTAACTGTTAACGTACGGTTCACTAAAATATTAAGAATAAAATGCAATAAAAAGTATTTGCAGTGTGTGTTATTTGTTGTGTGTTTGTGTTCAGGAGCTGGCTACAGAGAGACAGGAGAATGCCCGGCTGTTGAAATCCCACCAGGACAAGGATGAGCTGATCGTTAAACTGAAGGAGGAAATCGATCTGTTAAACCGGGTAAAGAGCATACAGCAGTGTACCAGCAGGGGGTGACAGTGAAACTGTGCTGTAAGAGGGAATGGAAGCAAGTTCACAGAGTAGTTTCACTGTTAATGAGTCCTCTTTCTGCGTTCAGGAAAATGAAACTTGTGGTTTGTCTTCATACACTTCTTGGCCACTTTATTAGAAACCCCTCTCTTGTAGCTCCTTCTTACTTGCGTACATTTGAAAACGATCTGTTGGTGCACGGTTTGTGTTGTCCATCCAGCAGTCGTCAGTTTCTGATCACAGATCTGCTTTTGGCTGGACAATTTGTTGGGTGCAGGACTGCTGTACCTGATAATACTGTACCAGTGTCACATACACTACCATGCCATGTCAGTATTACGGCACTGCTGAGAATGACAGACCGCCAAGTGTAAAAATTATGCTTATCATCCAAAACTGTACACCGTCAAAGTGCACCGATACGGTTTCTGTAAAGGAAAGTGGAATTTGGCCGACACCCTTATCCAGAGTGACTTACAACCATTAGTTACAGGGACCGTCACCCTGGAGCAGCTGAGAGTTAAGTGTCTTACTCAAGGACACATTGGTAGAAAGTGGGGGTTTGAACCTGCAACTTTTTGGTCATCGGGTTCACCGGCAAGTGTTTTACCCACTAGGGCTCCTACCACTGATAAAATGGATGCTCAGTTTTACTTTCATAGTAGTGACTTACTGATTACTTCACAACACTAATGCACAGTTTAGGCGATTCATACAATTGCTGTTTATTATCTCTGACGCATGCATATGTATCCTCTCCATGTTAATTAACTTCCTTTTTGCCGTGTACGCTGATCTTCGACAGCGACCAAATTACGACCCCAATATCTCCCTGCAATCAGTTGTGTATTGTAAATCTCTTCCAGAGCTTAGAGGAAGATTACAATGATCCTCCGTTTCCAGCATTTGCACCCTCGCAGATCTGACTGTGTGATTCCCCGCTGCAGTGCGTTCCACACGCTGCAGCTCAGTCGGACCTGATTGGTGTTTGATCAACACTTTAAACCGATTGTAATCTAGATGATTAGCAGATTCTCGTGATTCTAAATGTGCCTGGAGTGAGAGGGACCCTAAATCCACAATTCATTTTAATTGCTCACTGAAAAATATAAGTTACCCCCCACCCCTCCATCCCCCTTACTCCAAATGTAACTGTTGAGTCTAAACATTTTAGCATCTTCAGTTTTGCACTTAACGGCTAATGTAGCTAGTGATTAACGGCAGTAACGGTAGGATGCCAAGAAGTTTGAAAACGATTTTTAACCCCCCTTTTCAAAACGTCTGGATAATTCACCAGCTGAAACGTGAACAAAATGTTTCAAAGTGGTTTGATACGATATGGTTCTGTGTAGAGAAACTGGTTCAGATTCTTTTTACAGTGATGTATGAACCATGAGTCACAATGTCTACAACACAAATCAAATTATATTAGTTTCTGTCCAGTTTTTAGTGGTAAGAAGTGGAGTAGTAAATCTTTGGATGCCTTTTGTCTCAACAACAGCCTGTAAATGGAGCTGCGTAGGTTGCTGCAGCTAAATCTAAAACACTTCAGACATTTCCATTTCCACGACAGTTGTAACTCTAGAACAAAGCATTTTACATTTCAATTAAACTATATGACATGCTGTCTATACAGAAGGACAAAAGTACACAAGTAGTGAAAGGAGTAGCTGCAGCCATCTTGAAGTCTGAATTTCGAACAATCAGAAACTATATAAGTCTGTTAGGGATTCCCTCGACATGGTTTTAAGCAAGTGTGTGATTATTTAGACATGCAGTTTTTATTGTGCTAATTGGTTGTTATGAGCACCCATTACTTAATTAACTCCGGTGCAAAACTAAGGAAGCAGACTTCAGACACCAAACATGTCTTGGCATATGAATTACATTTGGAATAAAGTGGGAAACTGAGTAAATTAGATTGCTGACAAACTTTTCCTTTATAAGCTGTAATGAGTCAAACTTTCTTTGCTATTGCAAAAGGTACTCATGAGCCATGCTTCGAGGTACTGACTTAAAATGACATTTTTCCTGTCCAGCTTGTGCCTCTAAATATGTTCAAAACATTTAGTCAGGATGATTTAGCCTCCAGGCAGTGCTAGTGCCTTCAGAAATGCTCGACTTCTGTCTGTTATAAGGCTGCCAAGAATGGGATTAAAATTTTTTTTTTTTTTCTCTGAAAGATCAGCAGGGTCTCTCACTCTGTCCCAGAGCTCCAGAATGGGCTCTGATTCACTGTCCCAAACGGCCAGAGCTGCCTTTCTTTCCTGCACTCTGATCCGGGGTCAGCACTAGCTAGCAAAACAAGCCTCAACTCTCAGCCTTCCAGCAGTGGTTGGTGGTGGGAGGGGGTCTTACCCGCCAATGTCAAAAATAACTCTGTCTGAATCTGCAGTCCAAATCAAACAGCACTTCAGGATCTGCTGCCAAAAGATACACGCTGTACTGCTGCACATTTCAAGTCTGCAAAAGCAGCCAAAACGGCTGCAGAGATTTAAAGAAATAAAGAATGAGATGTTTCACTGCATGTCTTTTATCTAACATGGAATTTACAATAAACAATATTGTAAATTCCATGTTAGAGAAATGTATGTCACTCATTAAAACTATTGATGATTAATGATGACA
This sequence comes from Bryconaethiops microstoma, assembly GCA_037577275.1. Classification (NCBI taxonomy): domain Eukaryota; kingdom Metazoa; phylum Chordata; class Actinopteri; order Characiformes; family Alestidae; genus Bryconaethiops; species Bryconaethiops microstoma. The sequence goes on along the minus strand of JBBJLS010101391.1, from coordinate 11,529 downwards.
AATATGGCATAATTTTCATACTTTTCTTACTCTTTTCTTACCTGAGAGGCATCCAAGAAAGTGTTGCGATTTTGTAAATAGAGAACTCTTGAGAGAAAACTAAACATATCTGATTATATAAGGTTGGAGGGTGTTTCAGAAGGAGTTAAGGCCTAGATATTAAATTCTTGTTGTTTTATTGTTTGCTTGTTTTTTTGTTTTTTTTTTTGTTTTTTTTGCTGTGGTCTGCATTGACTATTTTATCTCAACCAAAGTCAGTGATCTTTGTTCTGTAGGTGAAAACACTTTTCTTGCAAACAAAGACAAATGGTGCCTGATGGCATTCCCTTATGGCTCTTAAAAGAATATGCCGAGGATTTGGATCCGGTCATTACTCATCTGTTTAATCAGTCTTTTTCAGAAGGAGAGGTACCGGCCATATGGAAGAGTGTTAATTCCAGTCATTCCTATTCCCAAGGAACAAAGAGCTACAAGTCAGTCAAAACAGAACAGACCATTTCTTTAACAAACAGTGTTCTTAAATTACTTGAGAAATGCATGTGTGGAGGTAGAATATGTTCCCGAGGTCCATTTTGACATTTGGGTCGTCGGGATACCAACTGGCATAGTGCACTTAGACCTCCAAATATATAACAGTGCAATTGTAATTAATTTCATTATGAAGCAGTTTAATGTGATAGTGAGAAAATGGAATCCTGCTCTTTTGGAGGAAAAAAGGCTAGAAGAGAAGGCAACTGTCACAAGACAGCCTACAGTAATGGGGCTGAAAAAAGCTAATATCACCACACTGGAAATATCATCAACTGGTTATTAAAAAATACACAGTATTTTTTTTAATAACCAGTTGATGTTTTGTTGTTCTTAAGTTTTATTAGTATTATTAGTGTGATTATGTCAGCATTGTTCTTTTTATAGCCAAAAAATTCACCACTTCTCCTCTGAGTCCATGTGGAATTTTGTAAGCATTTCAACGGTAAATGTCTGGTAATGTCTGGACGCTGAATGAAGAGAATTTCCAAACATTGGTTTTATAGCAACCATGCAATCGCACGTCTCATTTTCTCATGGAAATGCATCTAGTTATTAGTGTGATTTCTCCATAGGCTTGCATTCATCGTTACCATACTAACCATGCAAACACGGTTTGCGTTTTTCACGGAAATGCGATCTAGCTGTTATTATTTTTGCTTGATTGCATCATATTAAATGTCCTTTTATATTCGGTGTAGTGCGCATATATTCAGATTTTTGATTGGTTGATCAGGAGCAGAGTATTGATCATTTAAAAATCGATTTTTGTGGTTGAGTCACCCCTGTAATGGGGAAAGAGAGCAGATAGTCGAGTCACCTCTAAAATGTGTCAGAGAGAGAGTCTGTGATATCACAGCTATGGCAGCCAGAAAGCAAGGAAACGCGATACAGCAATTCTGTCTTACCTGGCAAAAGACACAGCAGACTCAAACAGACTTCAAGATGCTAAAGCTAATATCAGTAAAAAATAATCAGCTTGTGAAAGTGCTGATGTTTGCTTTTCTCACTTGTGTTTGGGCAAGAGCGGTTTGCTCCACCCATTTTCAGCTGTCCTAAACCATTAATGGCTTGGGAATAGACAGTGAGTTAACGCCTCCTCTGTGGTTCAGTGGTAAAACACCGGGCAGTGAATAAAGAGAATTAGAAGAAGGACCGGTTTGAATCCACACAGTGAGTGAATAGACACAAACTCTTTTTTGGTGGTTTGGGTGTCTCCAAACACTGGTTGTATAGCGACCACACAATCACATTTCGCATTTTCCTGCAGAAATTCTATCCGTTTTTTTCCACCTGTTTTCTGGAGCTGCTTCTCCTCCACGCCTGTTTGGAATGTTGTAACAGTTTCAATGCTAAAGCAATTGTTAACATCCGGTGTACTGGGTCTATATATAGCCTTTGATCAGTTGATCAGGAGCCAAGTGTTGGTCATTTAAAAATTCAATTTGTGCAGTCAAGTCACCTCCGTAATACATGGGGAGCGACAGCGGTGGGCCGAGTCGCCTTAACCATGTATATGGGAGAGAGAATATCGGAGCCAGCACTGAGATGTCACAGCTTTGGAGGCCCTGAAGCGTCAAACGCAGAACAACAAATCAATCCTGCAGCGCTAAAGACACAGCAGGCTCATAAACAGCCTTTAAGACACTAAAGCTCAGGCTACTTATCAAAAGAAAGGCATGTGTCACTGTTTGTTGTGGTGTATGAAAAATAAGCACCCTGTAAACTCTTGTTTTAGTGAAGTGGGATTATCCAGAGCGACTTGCAGACATTAGTTACAGGGACAGTCCCCCCTGGAGCAACTGAGGGTTAAGAGTCTTGCTCAAGGACACAGTGGTAGAAAGTGGGAGTTTGAACCTGCAACTTTGTGGTCATCAGGTTCACAGGCAAGTGTTTTACCCACTAGGCCACTACCACTCTTTAGGATGCAAGCTGCTACTCAGCTCAGGGAGCCAATTTGAGGCTGCATCTTAACTTTTCTGGGTGATAAATGTGAAGAGCAGTAAAGTGTGTTAGTCTCCTGGTTTACTTTGCCAGCGAGTTTTGTGCTGAACAGAGATTTGTCTCTGATTCTCTGAGCTGTTTGTCTCTGCACACACTTCATTTCCAAAATTACTCCACAATAAAGTGATTAAGGTGTAAACAGACAGGTTCAGAGCAGGCTTGGTGTGAGCTGCTCTATTCTGGAGAAACGTAAGGAGCCCGAATTGTACACAGGGGTGGTGAATTGGATCCGCCTCTCAAAGTTCCCTCACAGAAAGTTAAAAAGTTAAAGTTGGATGCGCCCCATTAGTTACCACCTAGCAACACTACAGCAACCATCTAGCAACAACCATCGTTAACATAGCAACAGTTCAGTCGCACTTTTCATTTCTTATGGAAAGCTGAGATTGCAGAAATGTTGCAATTCATTTAGCTATAATCCATCCACATCTCTTTCAGCTGGGATTAGCCCAGACATGCTTTATTGTTTTCTGTTTTGGTCAGAAATGAGTTGAAATGTGAAATAATGTATATTGACCTAAGTAAATAAGACCCCAAGGAAGATCTGGCTCAATAGGTATTACACAAATAAACAGTCAAAATAAACAGTCAAGATGTCTTAAAGTGGGTTTTTCAGTTCTGAAACTATATTTAGCAAGATCAGTAGCACTCTAATAACTTCTGTATGTGATGGAACTATATTATTCCTACACAGAATCCAGATATGATTGTTTTATTTATTTATTTATTGATTGCAGTAAAACAAAATGCTCTAAATTTTCATATTTCCGCATTTTCACCAATAACAGATGAGATCTGTCCCTCTTTAACCAAAATGACTCTTAAAGGGCAGCTTGTTAGCTGTTCTTACCATACCATACAAACAATATTCTGACACTGACTGGCTATACTAAATGTTTTTCTTACATTGAGCAAAATATTAGAAACCAAACAACAACATGAAGCCTTCTGTGTTTTTTCTCATTTAAATAATTAAAAATTGTTGGAGGGTTAAATCACTTTCAGTTTACAGTGCAGTGATAAAAGAAACTGTGGGTCCCAAAGAAAACTCCCGCCCTGAAGCTTTTGGAGCAATTCACACAACCCAACAAGTTCACTAGGTGACATGATAAATTGGTAAAAAAAAAAAAAAGAGAGAATGTTCTTGTCCTCTATGGGCCCCACCAGTTTGCCAAAATTGTGTTTTTATGTCGTCTGGAAGATTTTACTGTTCTCACATGGGAAAAAATTTCCCATGTCAAATTCTGTGTTGTGTTTTGTTATCAATAATATTTTCAGACCCTCACAAGACATTATTATTACAGCATAGGCTGATGCATAGAGGATTATAAAATGGAGCCGGCAGAAATTAACCAAACCCTGCTTACTTTGAATGTTAATGCACTATTAAATACCCTAGTTTTCATGACATCATAACCATGATGAAATTAAAAAGCTGTGTATAGACTGTATGCACTGGGAAGTGAATGGCATGCTTTGAAACTTTAAAACTTGTTTCAGCAAAGGAAATTTTGCTTTTTATGCTATGTAGTACCCTTAAATTAACACAATTAGTAACTCTATAAATAATTTTCAGTATTTTCCTTTACAGGGGTGGAGACAATTGCTAATTTGGTCACTTACCGGCTACTGTCACTGTCAGGCTGCAATTTGAAGTGGAAATTAGCAACGTTTTCCATTAATCGCTGTGCCGAGTCGTGCCCTCTCTCGTCTGCTCTTGTGCTAAACTTGTGTTCTACTCCTCCGTAATCTCCCTAGTTGAAGTTACCGCGACAGGCAGCTAATCCGGCTGATTGGCTGCAGTCGTCGTTGATGGAGGAAAGTGAAAATGAGAGTTGTCACTTTCACGGCTGAGCTTTCATGAGGCAGCAGGGCGGCTCATTTGCAGCTAATCGAAGCTGCTAATGTTTAATTTGTTATTATCAAGCATGCTCGGCTGAAGGGCAGAACCACTGTCTCCGAAACAGCCCATAAAACCTGGAGAAACTTCAAACAGATTAAAAAAAAACACTCTTCAGGGGAGTATAAATATATATAAATTTGCACACTCTCCCTGTCCACTCAGCCACAACATTAAAACCACCGACAGGTGAAGTGAATAATATTAATTATCTTGTTACAATTGCAATGGTCAAAGGGTAGGATAAGCAAGTAGGATTGGTAGCAAGTGAACAGTCCATTCGTGAAGTTGGAAGCAGGAAAAATGGGCAAGCGTGAAAATCTGAATGATAGGCCAAGTTGCAATGGCTGGACGAGTGATTCAGAGCATTTCCAAACACCACTGCCACCCACAACAAAAACCAAGGCAACGAGGCAGAAATGCAGGTGCCGTGCATGTAAGCAAAAGCAAGGCAAGTGCATGGGTGTCACTGCCAAGCTAAAGGTCTCGTCAGTTCCACCGTCCATTATACTCTCCAACGTTTGCTCTCTGAAAGATAAAATGGACTATCAGGGACTTCTGTATCTTGCTTTTCGTGGAACCAGTATGTGGGTGTACTACACTCCAACATCACGGACTTGGTACTTGCTACTGAGCTGACAGGGAAGCCTTGTTTCTGGTAAGAGTCGCAGAGCCGGTTTGTGCATTTGCTTGAACAAAGCCTGGTAAACGAACCCTGCTTGAAGCGATTTGCCACTGTTCACTACAGTTTTTAATTGTAGAATGTCGGTCGTTCTATCTGCTGCATTGCTAGTGGTAGCTGTGTATTTAACACCTAGCTCCAATGCTAACCAGACGCTAGGCAAGCTATATGGCAGTATCAGCAAACTCCACACCGCACCTGGACAGTTTTTTTCATAGTTTCTTCCTAAATTCTATCAGCATGTGAACTTTGCTACAGTAGGGGAGAACCATCTGGACAAAGTGAACACTAATGTGTGTGAGGTCTGCAAAGCCACCATGCACACCCACATACTGTATGCTCCACCAATTACACAATGGTTATGTCATTCTCTTCATACACTTCACTGCTGAAACACACAAAACCAGCCAGGAGATGATGAGTCTGGTCAAGTGGAGCCGTCCCGGCACTTCAGGACAGTTTTAACTGCACAGATTGGAACACATTTAGTCAAACCGCTACCCATAGTGGCTCCATGAACTTGGAGAAGTGTGCAGACTCCGTGATCTGCCACGTCAGTAAACGCATAGAGGATGTTACTGTCTCCAAAAGTGTTGCCACAAGAGCCAATGAAAAGCCCTGGGACAGAGTTGCTCTAAGAACAGTCAGGGCCAACCTCTCTCATGCCATCAGAAAAGCAAAGCACGACTACACACGCAAGATCCAGAGCCACTTCCACAACACCAAAGACACTCGCAGTTTATGACGGGGCACTCAGGCTGTCACTCAATACAAGCCTGCACCAAGAAGCAGTGAAGGGAACTCAAAATCCCTGAGGAATTAAAGCACAGTTTGATGCTCTGAACAAGAGCCTGTGAGGAAATCCATTCCTTCCACCACCGACCAGGTCATCTGTCCGCCTACAGCCAACGTGAGGAGAACTTGAACCGAGGCAAAAGCAAAAAACTGCTGGACTAGACAACATTCCTGGTTGGGTGCTCAGAAAATGTGATGATCTGGCTCACGTCTTCACGGACATCTTCAACACAGGTCCTCATATTCAGTCCACTTCTGTTCACTCTGCTGACCCACGACTGCACTGCCAAGTGCAGCTCTAACCGCATTAAGTTCGCTGATGGCATGACTGTGGTGATGCTCATCAGCCACAATGACGAGTCACTATACGGAGATGAGGTTCAGCAGCTGGCTGTCTGGTGCAGTGCAAAAAAAAGGATCGTCTACTTCAGAAAAACTCACTCCAGCCACACGCCACTCAGCATTAATGGCTCCATGGTAGAGACAGTAAAGAATGACCAAGTTTCTGTGTGTACACATCTCAGACGACCTCACTTAGACCACCACCACTTCCCTCACCAAAAAGGCACACCAGCGTTTTCACTTCTTAAGACAACTGCAATGGGCAAACCTCCTTCCTCCCACTCACAGTATTCTACACGGGCACCATAGAGAGTGTCCTAACCGGCTGCATCTCTGTTTGTGCTGCAGACCAATAGAGCCTGCAGTGGATTGTTAAACCAGCAGGAATCATCATTGTGTCACCTCTACCCTCACCACAGGACATCTTCCACAAGCAGTACAGCGGAAAGGCCTCCTGCATTGCGTGACTCCTCACACCCCTCACATGGACTTTTCACACTCACATCTATTAGACGGTATTGCAGCATTAACAACTCCTGAACACACTGTATACATGTACATAGCTGGGATAACAATAAAATGAACTACTCACCAATGTTTGCTCCCTGGACAATAAACCGAACTACATGCGACTCCAGCAAACTTCTCAGTGTGAGTTCTGCTGTGTTTTTGTTTTTACGGAGACAAAAGTTTAGTGACCGCATTCTAGATTAGCAACATGCTAACATTCTGCTTGGACAAAGCATGCGTGAATGCCGGGCTGGACTCTTGTTGCTGCTCACTGGAGTTTCGCTGGCACTTACCGAGCTGAGCCTGGCTACTCAGACCATCCCTGTATGCTGATCCCAACATACAGACCATTTCCCAGCAGCCATCTCTGCTCTTCAGGACCGCTTTGAATGCACTGACAGACTGCGGAGGTGTTCTGGCTGCTGATGACCAGAGATGCCGTCTTCAGACCAGGCTGCTGGGAACATCAAGCTCCAACCTGTCCCGACTCATCAGCGCACCAAAGCGTGCACATGCTCTTAAAAACCATGGCCACTTCAAGGACTTGGGGGACGTTCAGCACATGCGGTAGGCCATTTGGGCCATCACCAACTACAGGGCATCACTTTCTAGATCTGCTGAATCACTTCTGCGCATGGTTTGAAGTGCAAAATGACAACAAGGAAGACCACCCTGACCCCAACAACCAGGTACACCGTCTGATCATTGCTGATGTGAGGAAAACTCTGCTTAGAGGGCGATGTGTGTAGCCCTCTGCTGTTCACACTGCTGACCCACGACTGTCAAACCACATCATCAAGTTGCTGATGACACAACTGTAATGGGTCTGATCAGTCGGAACAACTAGGGGACATGCAGAGAGGAGGTGCTGGAAAGAGGGTTACTGGAATGGTGCAGAGCCGACAGCCTGTCTCTGAATGTGGACAAAACGAAAGTGTTGTTTGTTGACTTCAGGAGGGCACGACGTGTTTACTGTCTACTAAACATTAACAGCTCTTTGGTGTTCACATCTCAGATAACTTCTCGTACCTCAGTGTTTACATGTTTTATACAGTTAACTTTTCTGCTGGAGTATCTGTCATAATACTGTATTCATTCAAACTGTACTATAGCTGCTTTTGTTGACTACACTAAATGTTGTCATGTCCTGTTGTATGTACCCTGTGTATCTGCACTTCGGTACTGTATGTAGTATCATGGTTCTTTTTTTTGGTTGCCTCATGGTCCTGGAGGAACATTGTTTCATTTCACTGTATGTTTTGTATATGGCTGAAATGACAGTAAACCTACATGATTGAACTGTAAGATGATGCCTAAAGACCAGGTTAAAGAGTCACCATGCCTTGTGAAAGTATTCATCCATGTTGGTGTTTGTCCTGTTTTGTCGCATTTCAACCTGGATTTAAAATATTTGAGGGGTTTAGCACCATTTGATTTACACAACATGACTTTACACAACACTTTTTGAACATGCAAAACATTTTTAGTTGTGACACAAACATTAAGACTAAAAGAAACAAGTCTTGAGTGTGCACAGGTATTCACCCCTGACATAATTACTTTCTAGAGCCACCTTTAGCTGCAATTACAGCTGCAAGTCTCTTGGGGTGTGTCTCTATTAGCTTAGCACATTTACCCACTGGGATTTTTGCCCATTTTTCAAGCCAAAACACTCCAGCTGCTTCAACTCACCATAGCATGGCCGAGAGATTGCTGTAATGTTGTGGGGTTTGCTCTTTTTCCTACTTGTACCTCCATGTGTTACAGCTTTACAGCTTGAAATATTTGTCTGAACACAACAGAACCTCACATTAGGTTCCATATGAATTTGGGTCAGGTCAAATTTCATCAAGTTCTTACTGCCCCCTCTCACATTATAGTTTTTCAGTGATTTTATAGTAATTTTTTTCAATATGGTGATCTTCCTTTCATTACCTTAAACAGTGTTTAACTTGGCATGCTGGACTCACACTCTTGTGTCATGACAGAGTTCAGCACTGAGTCCCTGCTTGTAAGAAAAAGGGGGGGCGGGGGATGGAAAGGGAATCAATTCAGGAGATTAAAATTTCGTGCAAAAGGATGTTTGTATTTTATTTGGTTGGCCAAAAATATTTTCTGTTATATGCCATGTGTTCTGTGTTTTAAAAAAGGATTTTATGACTAAATAGCTGAAGGATAACTTCGTCTAAGGCTATCAGCAGCGCATGGAAATCTTATCTGGACTGAAACATTTGGAGTGTTGTTTGAAAGTAGTGTTTGATGAATAAATGTGTTAAAGTAAAGTAACATTCCGATTTAAGATTTAAAGAAGGTGAAAAGCTTCCTGTGAACCAGAGAGAGATTATGTGACATAAAAACGGTGCAGTTATGTAATGTTAGGTTGCTGAGTCTGAGAACTGTGTGGGTCGCTGCATGGTTGTCTGTGGTGATTGAGCTGATCGGTATGTTTTGATTCTTTTATATAGTAAACATTAACATTAGTCATCCTGTTGGGAAGCTTATGTAAAAACAGAAGGTTGGATACTGCACAAAACAGTACTGACGTTAGACATGAGAACAGTGCAAATATGTAAAGATAAACTACATCGTAGTACCAGAAGATCATGTGATATATACCTAATTACAATTACTTTACTCCCATCCTGCATAAAATTGATTATAAACTAGTACACATCACACATTCAGCATTTCAAAGTGTTGAAAGGGTTTTTCATTAAATGTAATAGATTTTTTTTTATCAGCTTTTGTAAAGTTTGTCAATCCTCACAACAGTAGATACGAAAGAACACATTGAAGGGACAAAGCATGTACAAGTCAATGATCTAATTATTGTGTTTGAGCAGGAAAAACACAACATTATTCTACAGGACTGTGCTCTTAAAAAATAAAGGCATCGTAAAGAATTATTTTGAGCAGTGCCATAAAAGTACCACCTTTGCTTCTCTAAATAACCTTTCAGTGGATGGTTCCTTTAACAAGTTTCTTAAACAAATTAAAGAATAGATCGATGTCAAAACTTTCCACATCTTGTTAATAGTTTTATACCAGTTAAAGTTTTTTTGACCTAGAACCATACAGCGAAGCCAATAACTATTTAAGAACATTCTTTCTTCTTCTTTTTTTTTTTTTTTTTAAAGACCGTAACCCGTCTAATTCACTGTTCCATTCATTTGTGTTTTTCAGGATATGGATGATATTGAAGATGAAAACGAGCAGCTGAAGCAGGAGAATAAAACCTTGCTGAAAGTTGTGGGTCAGCTGACGAGGTAGAACATGAAGAGCAAGTGGCATCTAACTCCCCAAATCCCAGAAAAAAAGAATCCGAGCTTCTGTTCCGTTTGTCTCTCGTTCTGTCCATGAGGTTGTTGCTATCTTTGGTAGAGGAACGCTGTTTGTTGGTGTTGGGGGGTGGGGTGGGGTGGGGTGGGGTGGGGTGGGGTGGGGGGGAGCGTATGATCTCTACAGATACCTGGAGATTGAGTAGCTTCAGCATCTCCCGTCTATCATGTTCTATTTAATGTAAATGTGTGTACATACAGCATTCAGATTGTTCTGACAAACGTACAGAAAAAAATTCCCTGAGTAAATTGAATGTACTGTCAAACTTTTGTCCCCCTTTTCTTCCCCATTGTTTTTCTACTTGAACTGAAAAGGGCCCTGACATTCGATCTGATAATCTTTTCAACCAACGTGTGTGTGTGTGTGTGTGTGTGTGTGTGTGTGTGTGTGTGTGTGTGTGTGTGTGTGTGTGTGTGTGTGTGTGTGTGAGTGTGTGGTTGTGTTTATGAGCATGTTTGATGCACAGTCAGACTAAGATGAGTCTTTCTGTTTCAACAAAATGGAAAAATGGAAAGACTTTGGCTGCATGATGGAAACAGAGTCATTGTGACCAAAATCAAAAGGAAATGGGTTCTTCTTTTGGCCAAAGCGGGTGTAATACCCAGCACATTACAGCGGTGTCTCTGAAACACATTACTTCCATTTTCCTCCCAGAGATGGGCCTGGTGTTTTCGGATGAGAACATCAGTGCGAGCTCTTCTCTATCCAGCCGTATTACAATCTTACAATATAATAATTAGGCGAAAAACAGATTTACACAGCCCCGCTCCTTGTGCTAAATGTAGTTGTTTATCTAAGAGACATTTGAAGTTTAGTTTTGCACTGCATCCCCAAGGTTAACGTAATGTTCTCAGTTAGCATCATGCGGAATTTTTTGCCAGATTATTCCCTTGTAATAACGTTCCCCAACCTTACACGTCAGACACATTCTGAAGGAAAAGCATTAATGAGCTGTGTATGTAATATCATGTCAAACTCGTCATTCAGATGTTTACAAGTTTGTTTTTATTTGCGATGTCATTTAGATATCATTAGTAGCTATTCATGATATACTGATAGCGAGATTTCTAGGCTGTAGACTCCTGCAGTGCATTTTGAATAACCAAATCAACTGATGGAGGCGTTATAAAAGGCCTGTAAGCTGAGACTCTTATTGCCTTTGAGCAGAGCATCATTCTGCCATTAGCTTGTTTGCTCCCCCTCGCTGGGTTTCACCTCCACATAAACGCAACACTAGCGAAGCTCAGCACATGCTGTGGAAAAGCCTTATGAGAGGAGAATGGGTTGAGGATTTTTGTTTTATTTTTATTTTTCTTTGAGAGAGCAAGCTCCATCCCTCTCTCTCTTTCTCTCTCTCTCTCTCACCCCCCTTATTCCTCCTTGCCTCTCTATCTGTCTCTCTCTCTCTCTCTTTCTCTCTCTCTCTCTC
>JBBJLS010101365.1:0-20204 GCA_037577275.1 Bryconaethiops microstoma | reverse complement strand
ATCTCGCTGGCCGAATAGTTTATGCTGGATTCCTTAATGAACCCTGCTTGATAGAAAACCCCTAATTAATAAATAATCAATTAATAATTGACTAGTAGACTAATCAATTGACAAATATAGTGGTGAATCACCCTAAACTGATTCTGGTGGAGAATATAAATAAATTTGAGCCAATTTTTCCTACACAGGTGCAAACAAAACAGAGAGAGATTAACAAAACATTCTCAGATGCCTTTTGACAAAGCTCAGACCACACAAAGGGCTTTTTTGGGCTAAGCAAGTCACAAGGCTACAACAGAAGAAAAGTTCTTACAAAGCGCATGATAATAGCCCACTATGCCTAAGAATCAGCGTAACTCACGACAATCTACAGGACCAGGGAAATTGCAGATGGAAGATATTTTGCATCTAGGGTGCACCTGTCGTCCTTCTACAATTCTACCTAAGTAGGTCACTCTTGATTTCCCAAATTCACACTTTGCCAAATTGATGGTAAGGTTGGAACCAGAAAGATGACTGAAAAGCTCACGTATCTGACAAATGTGTTCTGAACAAGATGTACTTTAAGAAACCAAATCATCAAGACAGGCTTCACAACCAGACAAACCAGATATCACAGTATTGATCTATCTTTGAAACATAGATGGAGTGTTTCTCATTCCAAAAGGCATAACCTTATAAGACAGAAAATCGTCAGGGGTAAGAAAAGCAGAGATTTCTTTTGCATGATCCGTACGAGGGCAAGGCAATGAATAGGAATCTGGCTTGGTTACAGAATTCACATTCAGATCTGTGTAAAAGCGAAAAGTTAAATCAGGCTTTCCCACTAATATCCATGGAGTCCTCCATCACATTCCTATACAAGAGAGGACAACAGCACACCTACCTCCTCACCAGACGCCAAGGTGTCAGTTCCTGACAGAGGAGAACTAGAGTGAACAGAGTCAATATGAGCAAAATAGGGCATTAGCATATTGATGTGGCATACACGCCTCTTTTGACGCTGATCCGGAGTTGAAGATCAGAGATCTTCTGCTCTATCACATATGGACCACTGAAATGAGTCTGTGGGGAAGATCCAGGTATAGGCAATAACACAAGAACTTGGTCACCTACTTGAAAATGTCTGTCATTAGACTTACGATCAAACCAAGTCTTCATCTTAACTCTTTCAAGGTTTCTCTTGGCCAATTCATGAGCTTTGTGTAAACAAGAATGAAAATCAGAAATGTAACTCAAAACATCTCTCTCAGAAGAATATCTGAGCCACTGATCTTTCAGAACTGCCATAGGGCCATGTGGTGTGTGTGTGGAAAAACTAGATCAGCAGAACTAAAAACTAGGGTTTTCCTGTACTACCTCTCTGCAGGCGAACAGCGGCCAATGGACAGCATCTGCCCAGTCTTTCCCAGTTTTCATGCAGTAAGTTCGCAACATACTCTTTAGGGTCTGGTGAAAATGCTCCAGTGCTCCCTGGCTTTCAGGATGATAGGCACTGTAGACATTATGCTGTATACGCAGCGGTCTTAAAACTTGGGCAAACACGCAAGAAGTAAAAATTTTATCCCCTGTCAGTTTGAATGATCTTAGGTAGACCAAACAGAGTAAAAAATTTCAACAACTCCTTTGTCACAGCCTTAGCAGTGATTTTCCTCAAAAGAACCTTTTTCACCCCAGGCCTGAGGAAGTGTTGCAACACACAGTTGAGTGTTCTAGCAACGCCTAGGTGTCCAGCGAGACCATCATGAGCTATTTTAATACATCACCCCTATATTGGATGGAATTACAATCTGATGTATAAATTCCACTCATCAGCTACATTATAAGGCCTTCATTTTCTCATCAAAACTCCACCATGCAAGAAATAACAGTGAGGCTCTTTCTCAAGCTCAGTCTTAGATAGGCTTGTCATGATACTGAAATTTCAAACTTGATACCGATACTAAGGATGGTGCTCGACACTGTAGTATTATCGATACTGCAAGGGGAGAAATGCGAACTTTTTAATAAAAAATTTTAAGTGTGCTCATGGGACCATCACACCGGTTTCTCTGCGGAGGAGAGCTTCGTGACTGGCCTCGTTCGATAGGTCTCGGGGAGCTGAAGGTCCCTGTAAAATTTTGAGCTGCTAGGTTTTTCCCCGGTCGAGCTACAGGGCAAAATGCTACATTTTAACTGGCTCAGAACTTGGCAATGCATTTAAAGGCGCACAATGCTTTTCCCCCCGCCCTCTGTAGAGAACAATGGGGGAAGGTTTTGGGGTACTAACTCTAGATCCCCATGGGCTAGGGGGGCAAACTAGGGCTTGTTGGAATGGTCTCATGGAAATCTACGAGCATGTCAAGTTTGGTATGGCTAGGTGCTCGCCCCATGGAGAGATGCTGCTCGGAAAGTCCGTGCTCATGGGACCGACGCAAAGGTTCTGCAGGGAGGAGAGCTTTGCCACCAGCCAAGTTTGATTGGCCTGGGGCAGCTGAGGGTCCGCAGTGCTGTAAAATTTTGCAGTGCTCGGTTGTTCCCCGGCTGAGCTACGAGGCAAAATGCTCCGTGACAGCCAGATTGGGATTCATTTAAAGGTGCGTGCCACTTTTTTTTACTCCGTAGAGAGCCAGGGCGACAGCCTCGGGCCTCCAAAGCCCCAAAGCTCCAAATCTCCCCCAAAGCTCCCCCAAAGCCCCAAAGCTCCCCCTGGCTCTCTACAGAGGAAAAAAAAGTGAACCGGCAGATGCAAAACTGTCATTAAAGTATCGATACCAGTGCTAATTGATATTGAACTTGATACTAAATTTTTGTATCGATTAGTATCTGTGAATCGAATTTTGACAACATTAATCTCAGTTAAGGCAGACTTTTTTCCTTGGAAAGACTATTTTTACCTGATTTCTCAACAGGGCCAGTTAGAGAAACATGGGAAGAGGACTCAGATTTAAAAAATTCAGCAGGAGCAGCAAAGAAAGTCTCAGACAGATCAAGATCATCACCAAGCCATAGCTCGAGCTACAGCACAGGCAGGGAAGACGTCAGGATATTTTAGGGCACACTCATGATCGTCAGATCTATCAGGAACTGCAACAATGTGAGGCAAAACAGAGTCAGCATTACTACACATATCAATGCCAGCCAAATCATTTCCCAATATAAAGGTTACACCAGGAATAAGCAAGGGCTCACAAACCCCAACAGCAACATTACCTGTAACCACACTAGATTTACAATAATCCGATGGAGTGGGACAATGGTAGAGCCTGTTTTAAACCCGCATACTAGAACGCTAGTGTCAGCTTTAGTTTTGTCGGATAGGGGCAAAACACCCTGCAAGATAAATGACTGTGCTACACTAGTGTCACACAGTATATGGACAGGAGTAAACTGCTTATTACTGGGGAGTGAAACGAAACCGTCACTCATAAAATGCTTATACCCAGTTTTCATATGTTTCAAGTGTTTACAAGGCAATGTGGGATGTAAAGATACTTTTATTAGGCCAATGCTTTTTGCAGCCTGCTTTTTCTTAAGCACAAGACAGTCTGCCAATAAATGCCCATGCTTCTTGCAGTAAAAACAGGCCTGATCAGAGCTACTGGAAGGATGTACAGCTTAGTCTGTATGGGTGAGCTGACGCGACAGCGGCTTACGCCAGTGTCTAGAAAAAAACAGATGGGTCAACGCAAACTCGTTCGCCAAGACAGCAGCTTCATGCAAGGTGTTAACATTCTGTTCATTCAAATACGTAGCTACTACATCAGGCACACAGTTCCTAAAACTCTTCATGAGGATTAAATCTCAAAGTTTTGCCCGATCTTTTGAAGAACACCAGCGATCAAACAATGTTTATTTTTCCTGAGCAAACTTCACATAAGTTTGACGCTCAGATTTTTTGTAATGCCTGAACCGCTGCCTATACGTCTCTGGAACAAGTTTCTAAGCACACAATATAGCAGCTTTGATCACGTAGTTTGAGCTCTGGTCTAATGTAAGAGAGGAATACACCTCCTGAGCTTTACCCACTAACACACTGGATCAACAAAGACCATACACCCTTGGACCTCCTCGAAGTTGTCGCCACCTTTTCAAAATGCGAAAAATATTTTTCTACCTCCTTTTCATGAAAAGATAGTACTAACTTCACATACTTTGTGATGTCAAAACCTCCCCGCTGCTCAAAATCAAAATGCTCTTGTCGAGCATTGAGCTCTAATCGTCTCAACTACAACTAAATTTCCAATGCTTTAGAACGCAAAAGTTTCCTCTCTTTGTCTATTTTCTTTTCTCGAACAGAAAGTCCCTACATTTGTATGGCATCTTTCATGTCAACATCATTTGTATGGTATCTTTTCAGGTCAAAACGTTCCTTTCAACTAAAATGGGCACTAGGACAGATTTAATTACATACTTTAGTCGTTTCTCAGAACTTGTCAACTCAATAATAAAAGTATTCTGTGACTCAGTAGTTGTTCTTTAGTTAAAGACTCACATTCCTCCGGAGATGGATTCTCCACAAACTCCTGCACTACCGATGAAATCATGCTATGACAAAGGCATAAACGAACCTCGACCACAACATAAAGGACCAAACAGGTGGGCTCAAAAGTCTAGGGTTTTAATTTACAGAAAATGAAGTAAAAAAAAAAACTAACAAAAAACTGAGAGAGCAGTAACAAAAACATGTCTAGCCCAATATCTTGGCACACAGCAGCAGGCAAAAATTCAATGTAGAATGGTCTGAACCAAAACTCTCTCTCCCCCGACACTGCTGGACCCTGGCTGCTAATAGGGAAAGACACCACCCATCCGCAACAGGGCTCACCTGTAGTCAATGAGACACCCATGAAAGCAAACCACCACCACCTGCAAACAGTGAGAACCCAATATGCAGCCTTACAGCCAAAATAAACCCGGAAACAGTGAAAAGAGGGACATAACACTAACTCACTTTCGATGTAAACTACAAGGTAGTTGTAACACCCATACTATCATGCAAACCAGGTTCCCCACAGTCTTTCTGCTAAAATTAGCAAAACTTACCAAGCAAAAGCCAAAGAATAAAGAAGCATAAGTAGCAGAACTGTTCTCATATTCATAAGTATTTTCTTTAGAGCAGTGCAAAATATATCTAGTAGGCAACAAGACTATACCGATACTGTCTGCTCGTGCACTGTATGTTGCTATAAAAGCATAATCCAAAGCAAAAGCAAAAAACTTCTCGTTCAAATACAGCTTTCAAGAGCCATGTTGACAGTAAGAATAATCCATTTTGATTGTTTTTACATCGCTATGAAGGTTTAACTTAGCAGCAGCAGCAGCCGCAAACTTGCCCAACAGAACTTACCCAACAAACAGGTTTGGAGTTAAAAGAGGCTCCCAGCTTTGGTGTTGCTCTCACCAGACGGAAGGGTACGTATTACTACACACTACACCTATTTGAAATTACTTATCCAAGTTGTGTCTTAATGCCAGCCTCACTACAAATTTAGTACTGAGTATTTCTATAGTTGTTTGATAATTTAAAGTGCTCCTAAACCCTTGATTTCAGGCACCTCTACTATTTTAGCTTCACTGTCTGCATAAGATGCATTATTATTTGAAGGCTGTGAGGCAAGATGACATGCATTCAAAAACTAAATCAATTATACACTTTTTACATGTAGCAACAATCACTGTTATAAAGACCTTTGCTGATGAAGTGCATTTTAGACTACAATTTTTGTGGCTTGAAAGAAAAAAACAAAAAAAAAACCAAAACATGTCATGGCAAACTGTACAAAAAAGTCAGTTGGCCCTCCGTAGCAGTACAACATGTTTATTTTTATGCTAGTTTAGTTTTATTTATAAAGCACTCTCAGGCCAACTGCCACCCTATATCACAATTGCCATTATTTAGAGAAAAGCTATCAGACACACTCCAAAGGCTAGACTTTGTTTTGTTTAATTTAATT
Source organism: Bryconaethiops microstoma (assembly GCA_037577275.1). Classification (NCBI taxonomy): domain Eukaryota; kingdom Metazoa; phylum Chordata; class Actinopteri; order Characiformes; family Alestidae; genus Bryconaethiops; species Bryconaethiops microstoma. Next base: position 14,268 of record JBBJLS010101365.1, on the reverse strand, counting down.
ATTTAATCTAATCACTTTATATGGTTCTCAGATTTTGTATGTCTTATTTAATTCATACTAGTTTACTTTAAACTCTATTGTTTTATTGTTTTTTCTGGATTTATTTGTTTATTGGAAATACCTTTTAATTAAAATTGTAAATTAGTTGGTTACATTTTAAGTAGATTAAATACCATAAAATTTACTTTCAGTCCCTTTATGTACAGTACATGCTCACCTGAAAAGGTTGGCTGATTAATAAGAAGTGTCAATTTCTGAATATTTAACATACATTCAGTTGCAGAATCAAAAAAACATTTTATCCCTGGGATTTAAAAAAAAACATTAACGCTGATTAATCGCACCACGTGACTTTAACCTGTCGAAACATGCTATCCATCGAGATGTGCTACCGTGCCATTCTGTGCATGTGCAGTTCCACAGTTTTGGGATTCAGTGCCACGCCCACAAATCTGTGCTACCTTGGAACACTGTCAGCTGTATAAGCTTCAAGGGAGCATTTTTCCACAGGTGAATCATCAGAACACCCTGCTTCACATTAGTATTTCTCAGGGTTAGAACCTGACTGTATAAACTGGATCTATGCACATCTAGAGATCTATCTATCTATCTATCTAGACTTTTCTCATTGAAATAAAATACATTTTTCTTGGATTATGCATATTATGTCAATGTTTACGTTTATGGAAAATATTTAAAAATTGTATCGTTGTAAGTCTGTGCCATTCCAGCTGCATTTACAGCGGTTCAGTTGTCAACCTTGTTCAAATCTATAGTACATACAAATACCTTTTGTGTAGGTGTGTAGTGTACAATTAATAAAAAAAAGACTGGTTTTCTTTATCAATTCGGGTTGTGTATCATTCTGTAACATTCTACCTTATTCCTTATGAAACATCTTCTACAAGCAAGTTAGATGCATTAGGTATTGTAAGTGTGGTGGCAATAATCCAACAACGCAGTGAAATATGTACTTTTAATACTTAAGTATTTTTGGAAGCAAGTAATTCAGTACTTTAACTTAGTGGTGTCTGTACTTTCACTTAAGTAATGAAGTTAGGTACTTTGTCCGCCTCTGCTTATAAGTATATATTTTAAATCAAATATATTTTTCTCTGATCATGCATATTATTTGTCTATTTCTCATCATCAGTGTTATAAACTGACTATAAACTGAACTGTATAAACTTAAAGGCAGCATTTTTCGATAGGGTAGCCTGAATTGATAGACACTAGGGGTCGATTTGCGCTACAGAAGCATTTTTCAACAATGCAGCATAATTCATAACACCCGTGCTTGTATGTACATTGACTTCAACTGCACCTTATAGATGGACTACATTCTATCATTGTTCTTGCTGATGATTCCCCTCAACATATTAGGTATTTTCCTATTTTTTTATATTGAATTTATTTAACAAAGGTAAACACACAACCAGAAGACAAAAGACAGCATGTGTGTAGTAAAAGAGACAATAAAAATAAAAATTATCACGAGGCACTAAACAGCCATTACAGTCATATAGTCTGACTGAACATTACCAATGTTACAAATTTGACAAGACAAGAAACGGAAAGAATATTAAAGTCACATTTCTGTATAACAATCTAATTTGTCAAGGAATTTGCCCCAAATAGAATGAAATTTATTTTGCACATCAGACAGGTCGTAGCGAATTCTTTCCATCTGAATTGAGCAAATCATCTAATTCGGCCACATCTGAAATACTGGTGCAACAGGAGATACTGGTGCACAGTTGGAAGATCAATTTTTTTGCTATTATCATACAAAACACTACTGCAAACTGTTCACTATGATTTCTATTAAGCAAAATATGAAAGCATCCAAAGAGGGCAATTTTCATGTTGGGCTGAATATCAGCTTTAAATACTTGAGGGGGGTGCGCGCCAGGGTCTATGTCTCTGTGCGGTTCCGGGGGTGGGAGGTGCGCGCATTGTGAAGTCTCAAATTAGGTACACATTTGCGCTGTGAAGACTAAAAACTGGTGTGCATTCTGCATGTGCCATAAAGAAATGACTAAGGGGAAGGCCAAATTTATCTTTCAGTTTGTCAAACGAAGGAAATGTATTACTGATGTAAAGATCTTTCAGTGTAACAAGCCACTTTTTCAGACTGACCAGGTGGGAAGTTATGATTTTGATGGAATGGTGAATAAGCCAGTGTTAGGTATATCACATACGTTTTTCATCTGGTTGCAGATTTTAAGAAAATGTTTTACTGTCAAAGTTGTTTGTTTTTTTTTATTGTGGAGGCAGACTTGATGTCTGAACACAGTAAAGCTGGGAGGGAAGACCTGTGGCACGCCTGCTCTTCTATATTTACCCATGCTAAACCAGTTGGGGAACCCGGGTCTCCAGACCTGGCCTGCCAGTACATCAACGCCCTGGCATTCACGGTCCAATGGTAATGCTGAAATTGAGACCTAGACCGCCCAACTGTTTAGGTTTGACCAAGTGTAATTTAGAAATTCTAGCATTCTTGTAACCCCAGATAAAAAGCATAAGAAGAAAATCAAGGGTCTTAAAAAAGGATTTGGGTAAGAAAAGTGTTAAGTTCTGAAAAAGATACAGAAATCTAGAAAGAGTCACCATTCTGCGCCCAATCATGGACACTGGTAGCAGCCGCCAGAAATGAATCTTCTTTTTTAAGAGAATCAAGTAAGAAATTCAATTGGTAAAGCAGTCTGGGATTTTTGGAACATTTATGCCGAGATATTGAAATAAGTCTTGAGTGATTTTGAAGGGGATTATTCAGAAAATGGGTATCAAAATGATCAGTTATGGGCATGAAGCAGCTTTTCCCCCAATTTATGGTATAACTAGATTGTCCCAAAATATTTAATCAGATCCAATAATGGTGGGAAAGATGATTCAGCATCAGACAAATATAATATCTTTTGGGTGTCGAGTGAGAGAACAGCACAGTATAAGAGGAAGGATATTGACTATACAAAATATTTATTAATCGACAAACATTTGAAGAAAATCTTTTTAGAATATGATCCTGATGAATAGTGTGGGATACAAACTTACCCAGTCTATTGGCGAGGATTTTTGTAAAAATTTTAAGGTCGGCATTCAAAAGCCTAATGGATCAATAAGATGTTACGTCTAGATGATCTTTACCTTTTTTTAAGATAAGTGAAATATTAGCAGCATTGAGTGACCCTGGAAGTTTCCCATTTTTGACAGAACGTGTAATCATTCTTAGGAAGAGCGGTGACAGTGTAATAATCCTTGAAACCCTGGTTTGTCATGTTTAGTTCTGTTATTACTATACCTGACTACCTAATCTCATAAATTGCTCTTTCAGCTTGTATTCCTCTCATGAATTGTTCTTTTAGCTTGTATTATCCTCTCAGTGGATAATAGTTTATCTGGTTTGTGATAATAGTAGTTAATCTGGTCAAATGTGTGATAATAGTTTATCTGGTCAAGTATTTTTATTTGGTTTTTAAAATGAGAAAGAATAGTGTTACTCATATTTTAATTTTAGAATATTACTTAAAGTGCTGTTAGATTGCGTCTCTCTGTAGGACTGTTCCAGATCTTCAAACTGTGATTCTATGTGCAACAATCTTTTCCTGTTTGCTCTCTTGATGGAAGATTCGTAACAAATAATGAGGCCCCTTATCACAACCTTCATAGTCTCCCACAAAACAGAATCAGTAACCTCAGTGGTATCATTAGTTTCTAGAAAGACCTGTACCAGTTTAGTCATACAAGACACAAAGCTTTCATCTGAAAGTAAAGTTGAATTAAACCTCCAGCTGTATGGGCTAAAGAGATGTTTTTAAACAAAGTGATACTAGAGAGTTGTCTGATATGAGAATGGGGTTGTATTTCACATCAACAACACCTGGCAGCAGTCCTGAATCAATTAAAAAGAAATCTATCTGACTATAAGAATGATGTACTCTAGAGTAATTATTTGCTGTTAGCCTCCAAATGTCTACTAAATGAAGTGTCATAATCGAATGATTTAGAACCGGAACTGTTTTTAATGCAGGAGGGGGTGCAATGATAGCCTATCCAAATAGGGATCTAAACAACAATTAAAGTCCCCTCCAACAATCAGGTGTGTATTGTTATTATGCAGAAGTAAATAAAAAACCTAACGAAAAAATACGGGATCATCAAAATTCAGGGCATACAAATTCAACAGGGCTACTGACATAGCGAATATGACCAGGCACTAGATTAAAGCGGCTGTTTGGATCACTGATAATATCTGCAGGTTTTTAAAGGTAAAGACTTACGTATTAGGATAGACACCTCTTGCCTTTGATGAGAATGTTGATTGAACAATCTGAGAGACCCATTGACACCTCAGCCATAGTTGCTTAATATGGTAAATGGAGTGTGGTAAATGGTAGTATCAAACGCGCTGTCACAATTAAACAAAACAAAACAAAACAAAAAAAAAACATCCACCATAAACCCACCCACTCCCTGTACGCGTCCCCAAACGAATTTGTACAGATTTCCCAAGCATCAAATTGAAGCCCCTAACTCTAGGAGTAACAAACTAAAACTCGATTGCCTCCCCATGTCAAGTGTAATGTATAACAATAAAAAGAGAACACAAAAATCTTCTAATATTTTCCACCATGTGGATCATCCGCACAAGTAAAATTGACACACAGCACCATGGATCACACAGGTCACTCTTTCACCTCACACGCCACAAAATCCCAAGCCTCTTTGGGAGATGTGAAAATCTTCCAGGCAGTGCCTTGAAAATTTCTCAGTTTCGCAGGAAAAAGAAGGTGATGCTTCAGTGTTTTGTCCCTTAACTGTATAAGAAACTGTCGCTCCCGAACAATCCTGTCAACAATGAGGCAACAAATTCCATAGGGCGGACATTTTTGCTGCCTTCGGAAAAGCCAACAATTTTTATATTTTGCCGCCGTGAGTGACCTTCCAGGTCATCCAGTTTAGTTTTCAGTGCTTCATTTTGAACTTGCAGCATTTTGCAGACCCTCTCCACTTCACAGAGACTGTCACCTTGAGATTGTACAGCTGTTTCCACCCTATCCACTCTGTCCCCGAACTCCCTCTAAGTTTTGACCGCGGCCAGAGATGATTCTAAAACATCCGCTGCAGTTGGAAGGGTGGCTTAGTGGCAGGATACTTGCCTCTGGACCAAGAGGTCATGGGTTCGAATCCTACCTCCAGCACACCACCACTGGGTTCCTGAACAAGACCCTTAACCCCAAGTTGTCCCCTGTAGTTAGGGAATGGAAGTCGCTTTGGATAAAAGCGTCTGCTAAATGCCGTAAATGTAAATGGACTGGGCTCAGTTTCACACGTATGGCCTAATGCAGGTGTACTTTGCTTAGGCATGTTGAGTCAGTTATGGTCAAATAAGTTACCTACGCATTATGAATTGGCATCTGTAAAAATTTATTAAATAAAAATATTCCTGAACATAACTTTGTGGATCAAGTGGGGAAAGCTACAATAAAAGCATCTACTCCATGCGGGACTCGCTGGCGCCACCTCCATATTAGTTTATATTTTTGATTGCTGTGACCATTACTGCATATGAACAGTGCAAAACTAGTAATTAAATAAAAGAGATGTTGAACGTCTATAATGTTGATTATTCATTTACTCATTTTTTTTAATCATGTGACACACCGAGTTGTTAATATTGACCAGTAAAGAATTTGTAAAACTTTACCTTTGCTCTCGCCATTGAATTTCTTTTCTTCTCTGCGCAACTGTGTGTCAAACTCCCTATCAAACTCCATCTGAAGCATCTGTGCCAGCATTAGATCACTGGATGTATCAGTGTCCTGTGGTATACCAGCCAGGTCAAGGTCCACACTGAAACCAATATTAACACCAAAAGAACATCTGGACAACTGAAGCTTAGAAAATTTGATATTACGATGTTCTGCTAAATTTAGTCACATTGTAGAATGCATGTTTATATGCAAATGATTATACATTTACCCTAAACCACCACAAAATAGCAAAGATGGCAAATCAATACCAGGATTTTTACACTCACTCAGCGGAACTGGGAAGAGAGCTGGACTCTTCACGTAATTGCTTGGCCAGCTGTTCACTCATTACATCTGCCAACGAACAAGGGGGGGCCGTCACAGGCTGAGTCCCCCAAGGGCTCTGAAATTAAATGAAAAGTAAAAGTGAAATACCAATTTTTGTGCACTCATTATACATTTTGGCAAACATTACATGGCGTAAAAATGAAATATGTATTATCTGGGAAGCTCAGTGTTTCAATCTGATAAAACAATCTACCAGCTATAAAATTAATTTACAAACTATGCAAATTCATAAATGTCTGAACTGGTGGACGACGGGAAAATAGTTGCATTCTCAGGATAGTGAATGCAAGGAAATTCTCAGACAAAAACTTAGTTTAGGCCAGTGTCTTCCACCCCTTGTCATGCACATTTTATATTGCTGACGCCATAGCTATTTATAGAACTGTTACAGCTATCGAAAAGACAAAGACAATCGAGGTTTATGAATGCTGTGTTAATATTTAATAATAAAAAGAGAAGGCCTTCAAGCTGAAATATATGTGTCTAGAACTATTGGAAATATATCAACCTCTACATCCGACAGACGATCTCTTAAATCATGCCAATGCTAACGTTGGTAAACTAAAGCTAATAATGTGCTGGAGACCTCCGATCGGGCCTCTCCCTTTCACAGCAATTCAGGGTGGCTGACTAACGATAAATTGCTCGCCATGGCTTAATTACCATACTATCTTAAAGGGTAACATATACTTGATTAGAACACGGTTTAATACCTTTATTCCTTTTGTGGACACATTTATTTGGTCCATGGTGGCAGATTACAGACAACTCGATGGCGAGAAACGTTCCTGAAGGAATGTCGAATAGATATTGAAAGCGCACAACCTATAACGCAGTCACTTCTCGAACAGACCTGACTTTAATAACAGTAACTAGCGAGTTTGGTTGATTAAAGAAATTTTTAGTAAAAGCTCACTAATACAAGTTATGACGCGTTGCCAGACAACACATTACACCAGACCAGGAAGGTATATACTTCTTGTACTAACGCAGATTAAAGCTAATTTTAATATACAATGAACCAAGTTTATATTCGCTAACAAATGTCACAGCAAACCACAACAGTCGTAGAATCAGTAGTCCTTTAGGGTGACGTAAACAATACTCTTCAAAGTAAAAGTCTTCATTTTTTTGTGTGTTTTTTTTATATACTTTGACGACATAATTTATGAAATGTGCTCATGAGCTATCTTAAAGTCGATTCTTATGTATTTGTTTCTGTATTTGTTCATCATTTAATGCCGTGCAAATAATCAACGTTTGTTACACTGTCTTCAAGCTCATGATAACTAGGGTTGAAAGACGTAACGACGTGTCACAGAACTCTGGAAAGTAGGAAGCACAGTTTTAGTGAGTAGCAAAACAAATATTTGATATCTGATCGCAGATAGTCTACGCTTGACAAATTGGCTTTTTGACAGATGAATTTTGCACGAGCGAGTCAAGGACTTGTTTTTTGCATCTTTTTCTCAGTATCCTATTTCACAAACAAGGTGATTTTTAAATAAAGATAACATTTGAGATTATAAGATTGCTTCACGTAGTTTTGTCTATTTAAGTAATAGTGTGTGATCGACACGTTGACTGTGTTTTTCCCTCAGTATGTCCTGTCTGTCTTGAAGTTTACCTATCCCACCCTCTTTCTAGGGTAAGTGTGAAACGTTGCTTTGACGGTCCACTGCATACGCAGTTCAACTTTGTTGTAAGGTGTTAAATATTACGCAATTCCTCTATTTTACCACCAGGTGGCAGTCCTGCACTGGGACACTTCTGCTTTTGGTGACTGGGAAGGTGAGATGGGTGGAGATAAAGGGTTTTCTCAGGTATCCACTTAAAGTGTATTGCAGTTTATAAATATTATATATAGCCAGTTGTACAAAGGCAGATTGAGTAACAGTAACAGAGTTTTTCAGAAATAGGAAATGTTTTAGGAGTTTGTAGTACTGAATCATTTAAATGAGCTAATATTAGTCATATCACTACATTCCTATTCTACAAATGTGGTCACTAAATCTTATTAAAATAAGCATATTTAAATGAAGAATTGATACTTTATCAGTAAACTGAAGCAGATAATTATGTCCTTGTTTGTGTGTGTCCAGATCTGCAGCTGTGCTGTGGCTTCCTGGGTCAGTCTTTTTTTTAGGGAACATTTATGCCGGATCCAAAGCCTTGGCTATCCTGGTATGTCTCTAGTTTTCAGTAGTTTATTCAATTGTCACATTCCTTTTGAACATTGTTCATGATTTGTATTGGTCATCATGACAGCATGAACTTCTGACCTGTTTCTGTATGTTGTAATGCTTCCCTACAGTAATCATTACACAATATATCAACATAACAGAAATGATGCAGTGTTTACAGAAATAATTCAAAGAAAACAAATCTCTTGTTCACTCCACCAAAATGGGAATAATTACATATGACATACTTCTAGTAGTGTTTTGCCATCCAACTGGTCACATTGCAAGTGGAGACTGTTGTTTACAGCAGTGTTTTTTTAAACTTTTCCTCATTAAATAAGATTTGATTCAGTACCTCATAAAGCAGAATGAAATGTGCTTGTTTAGGAATTTAACAGACACTGGAATGGAATGTTTGTTATAATCACAGAGATGCTGATTTAAAAATAGAAAGAGAGAGAGAGAGATAAAGATATTTACATAGGAGTAGTTTACAAATATTTCTATACATCACTGCCCCATTCAGCAGTGATCAGGACCACTACAGGACCACTGGTGAGCAGATATGATAAGAGAGTATATGCTGCACAGTGTAGATCACACTTTTTACATTTACAGCATTTAGCAGACGCTTTTATCCAAAGCGACTTCCATTCTCTAGCTACAGGGGACAGTCTCCCTGGAGCAACTTGGGGTTAAGGGACCCAGTAGTGTGCTGGAGGTAGGATTCGAACCCACGACCTCTTGGTCCAGAGGCAAGTATCCTACCACTAGGCCGCCCCCCTCGCCCCCTCTTTTTAAATACGGTCTCCTCCTGCTGTCTGCTCTGTTAGACACATGTAACCTGTAGATGTAAAGTTATTATTGAAGATTCATCTGATGCTACAAAGTGCGTGTTAGTAATCTGCTAGTCTTTCATCAGTGGTCATTCTCCCTCTCTCTCTCTCTCTCTCTCTAACATGTAATTGTCATGGTAATAATACTTGTTTACTGGTGGTCATGTGGCCTTTGATGAGGAGGGTAAAGTACAATAACAAATGATGCAGAAAAACAGATAGTCAACAGTTTAATTGTAAACTACAAAGTGTTCTGTATAACTTACAAAATAGACAGTGTTTGTAGATAGAAGGTAGATATGCCTAGAGGCTAACCGGTGTATGTTCAACACAGTTGATCTGCTAGACATTTTTCTGTGAATTTCCTGACAGTATTTTCAACTACCTTCATAATTAAAATGCCTCTGTGTAGGTTTGCAAATGACACAACATACAAGCTACAAATTAAGAAATAGTGTATAAATAGACTATCCGGGAGCCAGGAGGGTGCGACGAGACCCACCCGAGGCTAATAATCTTAAATTATGTTTAAATAAATTGTTTAGTGGTATTGCTAATACTTCTTTTCTTGGACATTAGGATACATACATCTCCTAAGCTGCTTTGGAGTGATGTCTGGTGTAAAAAAGACTATACACAAAAATGAGGTGAACTGAAATGAAACAATGTACAATAGTGATATCACTGACTCAAGTGTTTTCTGTTTTCATACTGGCAAGCCTATTCCCTTCTTTTTCGTATTACAAAATGTGTCAGAAGTGGTCTTCTTCTTCATCATCAGATTCACCCAGGGAGAGGTAAGAATGAACACTTAACTTCAGCTAAAGGTTGCCTAGTTAAGTGTTAAACTAATTAAATGTGTGAAGCTGTCTCATTGTCCAAAAGTATGTTACAATTGCAATAATATAAACTATGACACTGTTTACATTAGGTCACTAGTTATGTGGCTAGTAATTGGATCCAATTATGAAGTGAGGAGAAGTTTAACAAGACTGGCACTTTATTTGAGCTAATTGGCTCATCCAAAGTGGATGAGGAGAAACTTACTTTAGAGGAGAAACTCACATACGGGGAGCAGTGATGCTCAAATTTTTGCTTGGCCTTATACAGATCTTATCTGTATATGCATGAAGTGACTTATGTGATTTAGGAGAGAGTAATGTACCCATATGAAATAACTCAGCACAACCATAGATTGTTTAAATAATTTCACATAAATAATTTCAAATTTTATGCCCATTTTGTCACCAGGCTAAGAATATTATATGATAAGAAACAAGAGAATATGCCTAAAAGAAAAATTGTCCTAGCTGACTGACTTAGATTGTTTATGTCTTAAATTGATATTTGTTTCCTGCATGCTCTGTATTAAGAGATCATCATGGATGAAGATAATCAGGTATTTTTTTCAATGTTTTTATTCGGTTGTGTCTCATATTACATATGCTTGTTGTTATCTGGCATTAATTCCTTTGTGATACAAGCAATGCATTTTGGATGAATTCAGGACACTAAAATGCTAAAATGACACTAAAATGAAAAAAAAAAAATCCCCAAAACTCCACTCCTGTTAAAGTGCACGTACAATGCAGTTTATAGAAGTGAATTCCTCAGGTGAAACCCTAAACACCCAGGATATGGCAATGTATTCAGTGACATATAATTCACTATTATGAATTCATTTTCACATGTTGGCATGGTTAAAAACATGGTATGAACAAAAACAATATTAAATAACTGCAACTGAAACAAAAAATAAAAAGAAAGATTACTCATCCTCTAAATGTATGAAGTCTTAAAATCAGCTAGAACTAAACTGGAATAACCAAACTAACAAAGACAGAACAAAGAAAATTCCAAATTCAGTTTTTATTTATTTATTTAATGTAACTTTTTTGCTTTTGTAAAGAATGCCTACCCCTGAAACTAGGTGATTGTAAACATACACAAACAACTGAGTTAAAATGATTAAGGTTTCAGTACATATTTCGTTTTTAAGTTATGTTTACATCAATGAAGACATACACATTTAGATTACCTGCATATATTGTGTCCTATGGTTGAGTGAAATGCATAGATGAAATACATGAATGCATTTTTTTTTATTGTTTCTAGTCAAACACTGATGCTGGTGTCAGCTATTACCCTCATACTGCATAATCCCCAGGTGAAATCTATTAGTTTTTTTCCTTCTGATCCAGATTTTCTGAACTATTGAATATTGTTCATAGCAATAATGGTAATTTATCTGTTTATTAATCAGATTATTAAAAATATATATATTAAGGTAGTCTTAAAAATGTTTTGTATTACAAATGATGGCTATATTTTGTGCATTACTAATCATATTATCAAACAAATGTAATATTGGTGCTTAACAATAACCTATGTGTAAAATATTGTTCTCCCTTTTTAGTTTGGACCAAATGGCTATATATGGGCCTCCCTCCACCTCCTCTGTATTGGTAAGTCTTCCCATTTTAGCCTATTGTAGTATGGTAGGGTGGTAGTAGCCTAGTGGGTGAAACACCTGCCTGTGAACCGGATGACTCCAAAATTGCAGGTTCAAACCTGTACTTGCTACCATTGTGTCCTTGAAGAAGCAATAGGAAAAAAAAAAGATTTTTATGATAAAGCTCAGACTAAACTGGACCTCCAAATAGAATACACTGATGGTGATGGGAGACTTGAATACAGAGGTTGGAAATAAGAAGAAAATATAAGTGCAAAGTGTGAAGTGACATAAGGACAACATGACCTTGGAAACAAGAATGAAGCAGAATAGCTGGTATAGAAAGGAATCACACTTCAATATATTCTTAATTTGTTGCTTTGCAACGTGAAGTGAAGACACACACAAAAAATGTTTCCAGCTGTATTTACTCAATACAGCGTATGACGTCCAAGTGAAAGATATTATAGTAATGGTTAAAAAAATTAAAATATAAAAAACAAATCACTGAGATGGAAAAAGGGTCACTCTATCCTACAATATTTGTAAACTCAAAATAGCTCTCACCAACAAGACCTGTGAAGGTGGGCTGAGGTATCTGGCACTAAGACGTTAACGCCAGATCTGTTAAGTCCTGTAAACTACCTGGGCTTAAATGTTCAAACGGATTGAGAACTGGGAAAGTTTTTTTTAATCTATTTAATTATTAGATGTTTTACTGATGTGTGTATATATCGTTATAGATAATAGTTACAGATATTATCTTAACCTGTCTTTTTATATTGTGCTATGTACTATGGGAAATGCCCAAGCCAGATGTCCCAAAATGTAAATCTTGAACCTTGAACACCTTCAACATGTTGAACACCTTTGTAATCTTGAACATCTTTGTCATGTTCCTCAAACCATTCCTACCATTCCTAAACATTTTTTGCAGTGCGACAGACACATTATTCTGTGGAAGGAGGCTACTTCCATTAGGAATACATTGCCATGAAAGGGTGTACTTGGTCTGCAACAATGTTTAGATCAATGTAACATCCACATGATTGCCAGTAACCAAGGATGCCTAGCAGAAGATTGCTCAGAGCATTACTCTGTCTTCACTAGCTTGCTTTTTTCCCATCCTGGTGCCATCTCTTCCCAAAGTATGTGGTTGCTGTGATAACTGGGGTTGTCGCAAGGTGGTTACTAAAGTGCAACAGACCTAACAAAGAAAAAAAACATTTCAGAAAATTTGTCTTTTTACTGTGAAAATGGACAAGCGTTCATAAAAAAAGCTTTTGGAATACTTCATCTTACACACACATTAGTATTAGAAAAAGATTTATTGGAAAAAAAAGTTAAAAAAAATAGAATGATGTACCAATATTTACAATCAAGTAATTTATTAAAATTATTTTTTTAATAATACATTTCAATATTGTTAGTGTTTATTGTTATAACAAAAACACTTGTTTGAATTATAAATGGTAGTATGCTCATGTTTTGTTCATTTTCTTTTCTTTTAGGATCATACAGAGTGTTTCAGAAAAGTTCAAAGTCAAGCCATCTGAGGTTGGTTTTATACAGAGTGAAACATATTTAAGGGCTTTACAGAAGTCATGAAGCTACAAAATTATCATCTTAGTTGAACTTGTTTTATATGCTGCTTATAGTAGGTACAGAATAAGTACATAATAGTATTTAGCACTTTTGGTGTTTTGTTGTCAGACCAGTAGCTGGATACATTGAATCTTGACCCACATAAACCTTATCTTTTGGATTACAGTGCTCTTGAACACCAGTTAATCGACTACATGGTTAGGTAAATTGACTCGATTGTATTTATTTGTTTGTTTTATTCATCTGTATGCTATTTGTAAAAAAAATATGTAATTCATGTCATTTTAGCATGTTGCTGTTAGCTTTTGCTGCACATCCAACAGGTAATTCATCAACACTCCTCAGTCTTTGATCCAACGTAATAAGTGTGTGAGAGCAGTTTTAGTTGAAAACATGTAAATACAATATTTTAAAATAACCACAAGAGTATATAGAGTGGTAAAAATAAAAATAGGAACTGTTTTCAGTTTTCAGTTGTAGTTGTGATATTCAGTAGGATTTTTTAGTTGTGTTTGTGCTTTTTTTTGTTTATTGTAGGCGATCTTCCTGGTGTCTTGGAATTCCCCTTCCTCATGTCCTATCAATTTCATGGTGGATGTTTGGCCAGGTAAGCGTTTCCCCCATTAACCCACTGGATTCAGCTGGCTGTAAATTGTGACAGTAATTTAGCCAATGGTGAACCATCATTATAAGACCCAATCCTCAGTTTGGACCATAAATATCAAAATCTGAATAAGGTTTTACTGTCTTCTGTCCAGCTACTGATGGCCTAATCATTGGGAGAACCTATCAAGTTATATCTATAAAGATATCACAAGACAGTTTTTATGTTGGGCGTCCCAAGATTGTAATCCTTTTGTTTCTAATCAAAACTTAACAACGGAATAAGGATGTGCTACAATACTAAGATAGCTACAGTGGGGCAAAAAAGTATTTAGTCAGCCACCAATTGTGCAAGTTCTCCCACTTAAAAAGATGAGAAGCCTGTAATTTTCATCATAGGTATACCTCAAGTATGACAGACAAAATGAGAAAAAAAAATCCAGAAAATCACATTGTCTGATTTTTAAAGAATTTATTTGCAAATTATG
>JBBJLS010101224.1:0-17500 GCA_037577275.1 Bryconaethiops microstoma | reverse complement strand
ATTGTCACCAAAGGCATATTTCTGCTCTCTCGCTTTTAACCATTGACCCTGTACATTTTGTAGTGGAAGATCACAGTCTGAACGCAAAAGTGATGGGAACTTCTCTCCTGAAACCTGATATTAATCCAAGTCCACTTTATGCCAAGGCGCTTTACGTCTGAACAGTCAAAGGCTTCGTCTCCTCTCCCTCCTCATCCTCGTCCTGTGTGTGCTGATCCAGCTCCTCGCGGGTGATCATCTCAAAGTCGTTTCCATTGCTGTGCTGCGATCCCTCGTCCTCTCGCCGCTCGCTGTCCTCTGTGTCTGAATTACGCCGCTCCGTCTCTGTTTCCTTTACATCCTCGTCTTCCTCATCATCATCTTCCCCCTCCTTTTTCTCGCTGTCCGATTTATCCTCGCTGTCGGACTTCTGCGGTTTGCTGTTATCTGAAGACTTACTCTCAGCCTTTTCTCCGCTGCTCTTCTTGCTGCTGGTGCGAGGGCCCTTGTACTCGTGGGTGTAAAGAGGCCGGAATGAGTCAATGAAGCCCACGTCTGCCGTCAAATTCGGCAGGAACCAGAAGTGGTGACGCCCACCTGTCACCACCCAGATGATCAGGAACAGGATGCAGCGAGCTGGGGGGGAAGGAAAACATTACAGTTTGGTTAAATGCATCAACAAATTAATTAATAGTGCTGTACTACAGCTTCTCCAGGTAAGGTACATGAGCTTCATTCTCACCGACAGCGAGGAGAAGGATGCTGGCGACGAAACAGCCGGCCGCAACACTCAGGTAGTAGACACCCACCCTCATCTCCGCCGGCCACAGGGGGAATAATGTGGCAGCAATCACTGCAATCACTAAAACACATGGCACCACATGCATGACACATAGTCACAGACGTGATCAGGGAACCATCATACCTCTCAGACACACAGCATTGATACCCTATTATACATATCTCTCTCAACAGGGTGTCTAGCATCTTACAATACCTAATACAATACAACCCATACAATACCTAATACCTCTGACTAGCTTGAAGAACCTCTAGAATAAGGAATTGGTCAAATGTTACAGAACGACACACAACACGAGCTGACGACGAAAACAAGTCATTTGTTTATTTTTAATTGTAACTACATAACCGGCACAAAACAGCATGGTAGGTGTTCTGACACAATGTACCATGTACATGTATGTAATGTGCATCCTAATCAAGTTGAGAGTGAAACTGCTGTAAATGCAAATTAGCACGCAAATAACATGAAAGAAGAAGGGAGTGAAGTGTAGCCTTGCATGAGGACGTATACCTCAACCCACACACACAGACACAAATGGACCAATTACATGTCCTGTCTGTATTCTACACCAGCGCGTGTTTTGAGTTATGGAGGCTGTGCTTTTTAGACAACAGAGGAGTGTGTGTGCAGAAGAGTGTGTGCGTGTGAGTGTGTAAGAGAGCGCAAGAGAGCATGCGTTAGAGAGTGTGCATAAAAGTGTACCCATGAGAGAGTGTGCATAAAAGTGTGTCTGTAAGAGTATGCGTAAGAGACAGAGCTTATGGGATTTTACGCAACATTTTATCAAGATATGGTCCTGTGTGCGAAAATGGCGTTGATTTTAAATTTATGGTTACAGAGCACCTCAGACGCGACGTTACTCTACTGATACTTATAGCCTGTCACCTGGGAAAAAAACAATCACGTTTCAGAAGAGGGGGAAAAACATCCATTTTCAGAATTAAAAGTAACGAGTAACGAGACCCTTGATAGAAATGTAGTGAAGTGAAAAGTATATTTGTCTTTTAAATGAAGTGAGTCATAAGCTTCCAAAAAAAAAAAGAAAAAAAAGTGAAGCACAAATACTCAAAAACTTAAGTACAGTACTCAAGTAAATCTACTTCTTCACTGTCCACCACTGATAATAGGTTAGGGCAGTTTCATACTTAACTCAATTTGCAAAATGTAATTTCAAATCAAGACCTTTTTAAAACCAGCAAATGCCCTCTGCCACACAGGCACATGAACAAACTCAAAAAAAGAAGGTCCAAGAAAGGTTATTTTAACTCTAGTGATGTACATATTATGCTGTAGGGAAATAGATTATCAGAATTATATTTGTGCATGAATAGATATGAAGGAGAGGTGAAACCCAGTGACTTCTTGTTGAGTGTATGCAGATTCACATACCCAGTATCAGTCCCATGGCGAAGGTTTTGAAATGGACCGGGTCATAAATCCAAACATACACCTACAAGGCACAAAATTAAAAAATTCAGATTTTACGGGTGGCATATTGGCTTTAATTAACCTTCGTACACTGTAATTATGAATGTCACTCCAGTTATTCCTTACTTTTACAATGTCTACATTTACTAAGTCTCCAATGTTTTTTGCAGATTCTCAACATCATACTTCTGAACTGAGACAAGACAGCACTGAGGGTTAATTCCTCTTTACCTCGTTCCCATCTAGAAAGATCTGGTCCTCGTGAGGCTCCAATTTAAACTTCTTCTTAACATCCTTCTTCTTCTTTGGTGATCCAGGGCTGTCGTCCTACAAAACGAAAAAAATTGAAACTCCAGGGTTCTCTTTCTTTTCTACAGAGTAAATTAAAACAGAAGGGAAAAGGCTTACAGTCTTTTCCTTCTTTGTATCTACTGTGGCCTCAGCATCCTTCTTTTTCTCCTTCTCCTTCTTGCTTTTTTTCTCCTCCTCTTTGCCGCTGTCACTTTTGGCCTTCTCCTTCTCTTTCTCTTTCTCCTTCTCCTTCTTCAGGTCCTTTTCTGGCTTTTTCTTCATCACTTTCAGGGCACGATGGAAGAACTGCTTCTTCAGGAGCCTAGCAAAGGTTACGATTTCCAGAAAAGTACGGAATCAGTATAGAATAATAAAAGTAGCACTTTGTTTCCAGTTTTACCACTTAACACAGTGACAAGCCAATTTGCTGGTTTCGGCAGTGGGTGGAGTTAAGACTCTGGTTAACAAAGAATCTTGTACTGTTGTACAATCACTCTGTTGTACTGATTAACTCCGAAAACCAAGAGCACCCTTTTCTTTCTACTCCCTAACAGAACCTGAGTAGATCCCAGCTTGTCGCAACACTAACCTAGACGGTATATGAGCTGATTTTGATACATTTTGAAAGCCACCTAAAGGCTTGTATACTATTCTGTCGAGGGAAAAATAAGACAGAAGACCACCCAATCCACCAACAGAAATTCATCAACAAGGGAACGTGGCTAAAACTCACCAATATGACAACAGTAAGGCTATAAATCCTCCAACAGGAGACCAGCACAGCTAAAAAATCCACGAAGTGTAGAACAGCATGGGATGAAGCACTTGTATAAAACAGCAGTTAATTTTAGTCGATGGCGAAGTGCGAGATTTCCGGTCTTCTATTAGTGTGACGTTTATTAATTTATTACATTTAAAATACTACGTTGGGCTAATTCTTTGTCATGTACTCATGCTTTAAGGGACAAAAGGGTGGATTTAGTGACATCTTTACCACAGTAGAGTAGGCTGAAAATCAGAGAATATTTATGACACAGGAGCATTATTTATACTGTATAGTCGGATACTGAATTTGGCACAGATTTTACTGTCTTGTAGATTGAGACATGCAATAAACTTGCGGCCAATTTTATGGGCTTTTTAACATGCCCTTGTCTACTTAGTCTCATCATTTTCTTTGGCAGAGCCCCAAAGCCATCTTAAAGGCTGTTCCATAACTGTAGTACTATTTCAACATATTAAAAAAGCTAGCACACTCCTCCATCTTTTACACACGGTAACTTCATTACTCTGTCTTGCTGATTTAGGGAACCAAGTTAATTAGCTCACCGAGCCTAACCCAGCCAAGGGTGATGGCGTTTAAATTGAAAAATTATGATTAAAAGAATCTGGTTGCACACTCCTTCCCTCGGGCTGTGAGTGGGAACCTATAAAGTAAATCTGAATGGTACAGTATGTTCACAGTGGAACAATAAAAACAGTACTGAAACCGGGCTTTAGACAGTTGTTTGCGTTAATTGTGTGTTGGGAACAGAGCTGCAGGAAGCACCTGTTGCAGTAATCCACGACCGATTCTCTGGTGGTGAACAAAGCCTCCTCACCCTTCTTCGACTTGGCCCACTTGGAGTCGAGAAGACAGTCCACCGCCTTTGAGGCTGCCCACAGATAAAAGCAAATATTTCAGTCAATAAGCTGACACTGGTGCTGATATATGAACAATAAAAATTCCAAAGAAACGTAGTATGATCGCCTTCACAAGGCTGTGTAAACCTTTGCTCATTCTGTGGAGTGAACTGAGCAGTACAGAGAGCAGAATCAGAATACTCACCCACAAAGTAGTCAACTCGATGACCCATCATGTTGGTGGACTTGGTGGGGCAGTTAAACCGCAGGTACTTTGCCACCGCCTTCTCCTCCTTGGTAGGTTCGCTGACCTCCTAAATGAAAAACAAACCGTTTAAAAAGGCTGTAGGACTGACTTTGCCAAGTCTAATCGTATGACAAATCTGAAGTATTTCTTTTAGGCTTCAATGACACATCAGTCTTGCAAAGATAAGGATGTGATGGTAAACAACAGGATGCGCCATCATTTCTATTCCAAAACTTGCTGCAAAAGGTAAAGGACCAAACGTGTCAAATAATGTGATAAATTACAAAACTCTGTTTTAAAAGAGCAGTTACCACATTACTTATTTGATCCTTCATACCTTTTCATAATTCTAACCTGAAGCCCAGCTGCCTTTATATCTTTAAGAGCTTTTGTGGCAAGTTCAATGGATGGCTGTCTTGATGAAACCCAAGATAATTACAGAAGGACTTTCCAGCTGCTGTCCTTAGTTAAACATGTTTAAAATAGTCACAAAACAAGTCTCATTTACCAGCCAAACACAAATAGTTAACTGCATAGGTTACTTTCATGTCCTGGTTCAAGTAATAAATGCGTTCTCATGATGATTTTGTGCGCTCAGAATGCTGTAATAAAATGAGCTGCTTTATAAATGGAATGAAATCTTTGGTGATTAAATACAAAAATTAAATTAATCTCACAGATTTTTTTTTTTCAGTGCTGCACGCACTGCACTGAATCCAATTACAGGGGACTAATTATGCCCTTGCTGTAATAAAACAGTTGGTCAGGGCTCTTTAAGAACTGACAGCATCCACGACATACTCAAAAGTATACTGAGACAATTAAGCCTAAAACAGTTAAATATCACCAAACTGCCGACCCTAATCAGTAGGCACGGATGATAGAACATATTCTGTGAACTGTTTCCCATTGATACCACAAACATTTAAGGGTACTGTTTTTCTTTCTTTTCTTTTTTTATTAACATGGTATTGCAGTACTCGTTCTCAGAATTTATATATCCTAGCCATGAGACACCATCTATATACAAACTTGAATTTGGGACATCATAATAATAATGATGGAAAAACTTTATTTTAAATACAGCCTTTCAACTGCAGATGTACAAGAATCCAAATCAACAGTAGATAAAACCTCACTCACAGATAATGGATAGGCCAGAAGCGAGCAAATGCAAACACACACACTCTTACTTTAACACAGTAACCAAGCATTCCAATGGCTCTGTTCATCCAGAGTCATGTGAACTACGTCATCTAATATGGACCTGATGACACTCAAACATCTGTCCGATACAGATCATTTTCAAAGCAACTATTTGCCAACAGTAATATGATTCCACTATCATTAAGCACGCCTGCAAAGGTCCAGCACCCCTCCATCCTTTCTCACACAGGGGCAGGTCTAAGGAAGCCAACTCAGTAAAAACATGTGACACGGGAGCATCTCTGTGATTCGCTCGCACAGCAGAGCCTCACTCCGCCACAATCACGAGCTGTCCTCAGTGGCCTCCTTCAGGCAGTTGAGCACATTCATCACCCCGCACTGGCTCCCCAGGAAGAGCCAAGAAAAGATCAGACCAATGCTTAGGAGGACCAAAAGAAAAAGGGGCCTGCATAACTGCATGTATGATGAACAAAATACAATCCCTACTGTGATGTGAAACACAGAAGCGAACACTTCTCATATCCATGCCAAAAAAAAAAAGGGGTTGCATGACAAATATCGCCATGCACACTACAGAAACAGCTCAAATTCTCAGGCAATGTTTTGATACAGAATATGAAAATGCAAAGACGCAAAAGACTGGCGGTGCATTATGTAATGCAAAAGAAAACAGTTGGCATATCCATGTTGACATTGGAAGGAAAACTAGTTTATTAGAATGCAAACCATGTGCACTGCCTGGATATTCAGAATAACACCATGACAGAAATGGTCCTGCAAACACTTTAATCACACCAGAAATAAAGGTTGGTAATAAAATGTATGCCACAATTAAATGCAACAAGTGTCCAAATGCTCAGGCACCATTACGCTTCTCTTGCAAATTATGATGCAACAATATTATAAGATTAAGATCTAGGGTTCCCACACCTCCTTACACATGAAATGCTTCTTACATCAATTTCCTCAAAATTCACAGACCCCACATGGCAGTTTCAGACTCTGTACACTTTACATTAACGTTCTCGCTGCTAGCCACTGTTTAAGCTGCATCACTTCAGTTCAGTCACTCCTGAACACACAAGAAAGCTACACTTTGTCGAAGCAAGTGGTACCTGAAACAAAAACACAGAAGATGGGAGACACATACGCAGCCGGCAGAACACAGTCTGTTCATTAACGATTCATTTAAAAAAATAATAAAAAGTTGAAGGATCATCAAGGACATGTGACCCATAAACACTGTAAAAACAGATGTGTAGCTGGTTTACCACAGCATAGATGCAACAAAAACTCAGAAGCGTCTCTACTGTCCAAACAGACATACTGCCAGAGGTCTTTCCTCATGGACATCCTCCACAATGTCACTGTGTTTGCATTCCGGTTAGCAATCCGAAGGAGCGCGACCAGATAACTTCTAATGCTACACCTGAGCTGGAACTCCCAGTGATGAGCCCGGTGAAGACACGCCAGGTGCCCACAGACGCTCTGTCAAGTTATTTACTCAGGACTGATGGCCCTGAATTTCGACCCTCTGCATCATCCATCAGAGCGTTTTACAGCTGACCAGGAGCTGGATAAGATAGTGAACTCTGACCACTCAGAGAACACGGTGCACAGGGGCGATACCAAGGCAGACACATCGTGAAAAAAACATCGTGACGCAGAATATCGAGGAGGGGAAATCGCGGTGTCGCTTTTTAAAGTGTTTGTTTGGAATTATCAACAGTCAGAAAATCAGTCTCGGAGCATTTCAGGGCCGAATAATAAGTAAATGAAAACGTTTTCATTTGTTTACACAACAGAACCCGCCGGGAACTTTTTACCTAATTTACCGAGTCCAAAGCAAAAAGCTCACACTACTGACATGAAACAGAAAAACAATTAACAGTTATTAAAAAGCAACAACACGTCTCTTCAATAACAGTAATACGTTTGCATTCACTGTAACCCAACTTACACAACAGCCGCAAACAGAAAGCCTTGCATCGAGTGTAAATCTGTATTTTTCGTGTTTAACTGTTATTTTTTATTCGCGTTATTTTTCGTGTTTAACTGTGTTTGGGGACGCATAGTCGCGGTGAGGGTGAACTTATAAAGCATGACGGAGGGAATTTTACTCTTAATTATGGTTAATATCTTTTATCTGTAAGTTATTAAGTACTAATTAAGTAAAACAGTCGTGATTTGACACTTATTTTGTGAAGAAACAATAAATTTGGGGGAGGGGGGGGTTAATGCCGTATTTGCTGAGGTAAATACCTTTAGCCACCAGGCTAACCGACGCGTTTTTTAAAGCGCTGGAATTCCCAAACTGCCGCCAAAACAGGGCCGCAAGTCCGAACCCTCGCGGCTCTACAGGACGGTCCGGCTCGCGCCGTCCAGGACCAGGGGGAGCAGGGAGAGAGCGCGAGCTTTAGCCTGTTAGCTAACGGAGCAGCTCCGCTCACAAAACGCCTCGCTTACAAACAAAATAAACAGCATAGTCGAGCTCCAGCGCGCCGCGCCGACGACTCGGCACCCCGCCAGCACGACCGACCGCGTCCTGTCTCTAAACACGGCCCGTTTTAACGGCATTCGCGGCGTTTATTCGGTCGGGCAGCGCACCTGGATCCGCTTCTTGTGTCTCCTGCGCTCCGCCATGACGCAGCTCTGTGGTCACGTGACCGCGAGAGGCCGCCTCCGAGCCTTGCGAAGTACGCCGACGTCACCTCGCGCCCCCTGGTTGGACGACGCGGCCCGCGATAAACCACCTGGAATAAATAGAATTATTTTAATTCGGTTTGTTTCTTGCTCCAACATGTCAATTATGCAGTTTTAATATAGAGAATATAAATAGATAAATATCGTGTAACTTTTCATTAAGACCAAATAAATAATAAGGTAAATATAATAATTTAACTATGTTTAACTTTAGGATGTGCAAAAAATAAATAAATAATAAATCAAATAAAGTAACCAATCAACTGGATGTCGTGTGCCTTTAAAAAAATGCTAGTTCTTGATTGTTTGGAAGAACATATGGCGACGTTCACTGTAAGGACAAATGTATTGAATTCAGGTGTTTCAGTCACACCCATTATTGCATGTGTATAAAACCATACCAAGACATTTTAGACAACGTCATTCTTCCAACTTTGTTTTGGCGAAAGCCCTTTTCTATTCCAGCATGACTGTGCCCCAGTGCACAAAGCAAGGTCCATAAAGCATGGATGGATGAGTTCTGGATGGAAGAACTTGACTGGTCCACACAGAGTCCTGACCTCAACCCCACCCAGAGCCTTTGGGATGAACTGGAACGGAGATTGTGAGCCAGACCTTCTCGTCCAACATCAGTGCCTGAAGTCATGAATCCTCTACAGAATGAATGGAAACAAATTCCCACAGAAACTCCGAAATCTTTTGTAAAGCCTTCCAAGAAGAGTGGAAGATGTTATAGCTGTTACAGGGGGGACCGACTCCATATTAAAGTCTATGCATTTGACTTTAATATACCCTGTTGGTGTAATGGTCCATATAGGATAGTCTTCCATACTTCCATAATGTGCTGTAAATATAATTGAACATTCACTCACAAGACTGAAATAAAAGTTTGAATCACTTTGTTTTAACTTTTATTTATTTCACAGAGCAACAAGAAAAAACAATATTGCAAGTTATGCATAAACAATTACCGTAAAAACCACAATACAACTGTATTGTAAAAAGGCTCAAGAAGAAAAATAAAAGCTAATTTATCCTTTATTTACAGTAGATATAAAAATACACTGAACAAATAAATACAGTATAGACTAAATCAGAGCCTGAGAAGACTGTAACTCTGTCATCAGGTATGGTGCGTTCGGGTTAACACTGGTGCTCAGGGACTCTCGTCAGGAGGAATCTACTAAAGCTGTCATTTTGTTTTGATTTGCTCTAATAAAATAAGTAATTTCTGAGTGTGTGTGTGTGTGTGTGTTTTGCGGCTGTTTAAAAAAATAAAAATGTTTACTCAAAATACAGACTTGTAGAACTGTACTAAGCGCTTTAAAGGGCTGTATGGAAAGACATGCAGCGTCTGGTATGTTATTTTACAATATTAATATTTTGGAGACACTTTATTTGAATGGTCCACTACAGTTATTCACTGATCTTTAAATTGTTAATAAAGAATGACTTATAATGTTGGTATGGTTTATTGGACGAAAAACTATTTATTTTGGACCCTTTTGCAGCCTCTCTTTATATGTGTGTCATTAAGACATCATTTATAACAACACAATAATTACCTTTTAAATTAAGTTATTGAATAATTACGTTTGAAATTAATGTTTACATTTTATAAAGAAAACCTTTAAAAAAAACAAAAAAACAAAGGGATTATTCTTTGTTATTCTTCATTTACCTGTTTTGGATCTGGGGTGTATCTTATGTCTCGCTACTGGCGGAAAATCATAATTGACAGAAAACCTCATTATTATTAGGAAAAGAATTAAAACAGAGCCGCAGTTTTCACGTTTGTGTTCTTATATTTGGGACTGGCTGTTTCAGAATTTAAAGGGCTGATATTGTGCCTTTAATTCTGACATATGTAAATGAGCTGTGTGCTGACTTGCTGTGCCTCATTTAAACAGTGTTTATAACTTCAGTGTGAATGGGCGGCGCAAAACACAACATCACTCAAAATGGGGTGTTTTTGCAGCTTTAACTGAATGGCCTGGGGGTGACTTTATTATAATAATGACCATAATCATTCTATTATTATATTAATAGTTATGATATATAATAATAGGATCAGCTCCAGTTCCCCCCTCAGGCTGACTCGCTCATGGCGGTGGGCGATTGGCCCTCGGTGTCGGCCTCGGGCTCAGGGGGTTTTAGGCCCTCGGGGTCTCTGGGGCTCCCCAGCAGGTCCACACTGTGACAGTTCAGTGGAGAGCTGATGTTTGAGCCCTGATCTCCAGCCTTCTCCGAGGGGGGCTGCAGGACAGGGGCCAGTGGCAGGTTCAGCATACAGAACATATTACCCATCCTCCGAGAAACCTGCACAAACAACAACAAACAACAAACAAGAAAGCAACATCAGTGTGGAACACATCAGTCACACTGCAGCCATAATAATAATAAGATAACGTTTGTTAATCGCTATCACGATATCACTCTCAATTTCGATCTGCAATTTGCAAATGAGCCTCTCACCAATCACAGTGTTTCTGACAGGGTGACTAATCACATCTCCCGGTGAGTTACTGGGTGTATTGATAAACTGAGGTCTTCATTTAATCAACATGAAAATTATGTTGGCTGATTTTTAAAACACTGATTAAAAACACTGACTTGCCAGGGAGTTCTTAAAAGCCCATATTCTACATTTTTCTCCTGTTTATAGTGCAGGTTTGTATACCAAAAATATAATTCATAGCTCATTCTTATATTCCAACCTATGTTTAGCCCCCAGAATTCATACTTCAGTAATTTTTCCCAGCTATCATGTGGGCCCTTTAATATATCGAAAGACATGGCAATCGCAATATTAAGCAGTACAATTACAATACCCATATTTAGTCCATATTATAGATGTTTTGTATTATTATACGAAAATGATTATATGCATTTACGTATAAACCATTTATGTATAAAGTCGAACAAATATATTACGTTTTTTAAGTTGTTTCCTAATTGTCACCAAAACCCATGCTTTTACATATATCAGCCTTTTCAGCCTACAGCAGTTTAGCCACGCCCACTTACACTGAGAATATAAAGACAAGCTGTAAAATGGTAGCAATGAATTAGGACTGTTATTGGTTGATGTAAAAGAAAGACAATAAAAACGTAGGAAACGACCCCTTTAATGAGCAGTTGTTTATATTTTTACTCTTAATAAAATGTGTGTGTGTGTCTGTGTGTCTGTATGTGTACCTGGGACCGTATCTTAAGTGCAGGGCCCAGTTTCAGCCCGAGCGTATCCAGCAGATGTTCCTCTGTCAGCAGCGGAAGCGTCTCCCCATCGATCATGTGGTCCTTAAATGTCTGCAGGGAACAATGGCCAAAGAAACCAATTCTTATTAATTATTAATACCCTGAAATAAAGATAAAGATAAAGATAAAGATGCCTTTAATTTTCACTGTACAAAAGATACAGTGAGATTGCAGGTGCCCTTTATAGTAATCAGACAGAACAAGTACATACATGTGCTCATATATGTAAATAACTAGAAAAATAAGAATTCTTGAAAAAAGTGTCATGGCAGGTAGAGTGTGCTACATATTATTATTTGTGGTGTTTGTTTAGAGTCTGTATGGCATGGGGGTAGAAGGAGTGGCCAGGGTGGGAACTGTCCTTAGAAATGAATAATCCATAATCAATTATGTTTTCCCAAACTTTCTGTATCCTGTTAAACAGGCTGTTTCTATTACTGCACGTTTTATGACTGAAATATGTAAATGAGCTCTGTTCTGACTGGCTGTCCTGTTCTGTGCCTCATTCAAGAAGCACATGGGGCTGAAATAGTCCTCATAACTTCAGAGTGAATGAGTCAAACTGCTGCAGGCTGAATGGGCAGGGCTAAACTGTTGTAAACTGAAAGGGCAGGGTTAAATTGGTGTAGGTTGAATGGGAGGGGCAAAACTGCTTTAGGTTGAAAGGGCGGGGCTAAACTGTAGTAGGCTGGATGGGCAAAGAAAAACCAAATGGGCAGGGCTAAACTTATACATGCTGAATGGGTGGGGCTAAACAGTTGTAGTCTGAATGGGCGGGGCTAAACCGCAGTAGGGTGAACCTGAGGGGTTAAACTGCTGTAGGCCGAAGAGGTGAATTCATGTAAATGAGTTGGAAATGAAAAAAAAAAAATTTATAACGTGTGTGCTTTGTAATAATGTGTGCATTTTATAACAGTAACCTGAGCGTATTCAGAGCAGCTCGGTATGTCGTTGATAAAGTTATAGACTTCGTCGACTGTCCATTTGCGAATATCCTGTACTGATGACATCTCCTCACCGTTCAGAAACATGTTTGGGGGTCCTAAACCAGACAGGACAACACAGAAATGCACAGTCAGAACGGAATCACAGCGATTTTAACAAAGTCTATGCATTACAGATATTCAGGGTTGCCCTGGAGTTCTGAGGCCTCGGTTCTAAATAACCACATCAGTTCAGAAGCTACATCAGCGAGTCTGCTATAGATTACTGAACATCTCCACACACTCTGAAGTGAGTGTATGATGATTAGCTCTATGCTAACTGGTGGGTTATAACCAAACTGTACTTTAAAGAGGCACTAAAATAAGAAATAAATGCTCAAAACAACAGCATGCGCACCAGGAGGCAGGAGTCCATTGCCTGGCATCGGGAACATGTAGGGGAATCCTGAGAGCGGCCCGGCAGCGGATGGGTACAGAAACTTCTCTGGGAGGGCTGAGCAGGGGTTGGAACCGTCCTTCTCGCTGCTGCTGGAGTTGCAGTTGGGGCCTTCGGCACACGCATCCTGTCCGCTGATGCACGGCTTCCGCAGGCCCTGCTCTCCGTCCCGGCCCTTCCGGCCTGCACTCACGGACAGCTCAGCCTCCACCTTGGCCTGGTGAGATTTACTGGAGGCAGAAAGTTCCACTTACTCACTGCGTCATGTAAACTTTGGATGCCCTGAGTGTTCCTAGTTATCTGGGTTAGGTATTCATTACATGGCTAAACAATGCCAAGAAAAAAATAAAAGACCACAAGCTCTGACACAAAAACTTTCTGACTCCATACAGGGGTGGTGACCTAGTGGGTAGGATACTTGATTCTGGACTGAGAGGTCATGGGTTCGAATCCTACCATCGGCATACCACCACTGGGTTCCTGAGCAAAACCCTTAACACCAAGTTGCTCCAGGGAGACTGCACCATGTAGTTAGGGAATGCTTTGCATAAAAGCATCTGCTAAATGCCGTAAATGTAAATTTGGGATGATTATTGGACATAGACTGTTACCGGACAATCAAATCATGAGACAAGTTCCATGCCATCGCAGTGTAGTTTAGGTACAGCACTGTTCCTGCAGACACATGTAAAAGTAAACCTTGTTTGGGTTTAACGTGGTTCTGTGGTGCTGGCTCAGCTCCTGGACAATTTTACTCCTGCTCATCCTTCTCACTGTGGAGCCCCAGCCTTTTTTACACCAAAAGAGAGAAAAACACGCTTCTGCTCCTGTACTGACATATGCTGGACCTAGTACTGTTATTCTATAAATCTCTTTTTACCTGACCCAATAAATCCATACCTGGAATATTACATGCACACTGGGCTATGTTTTCTCAGCCTGAGCATAAATGTTATCAGAGCACTCAAACTTCTTTGCCCTTTTATCACTTCATGCATAATATTAAAGGAAATTCTATTTATTAAAATGTCCAAATTTATTAAAATGTCCAAATTCAACATTTAATGTGTAAACAAAGACGTTCAAAGTGGGTTTGGTGTGAAACACTCAATTCTGGAGAAACTGTTCACAGTGGCGGTGAATGAAACCAGCCGTCTGCCCCTAAAAACTCCCTCACAGAAAGTTATTCCGTTAAATGGTTATGAAGACGCTGCCTGATGCTTGAGATGTTTTACCAGAGTTGTGAGAACCTTTTGGTTTTAAAACTAAACCCATTCATTCATTAATTTCTGTAACTGCTTAATCCCTAACATGGTCGTGGGTACCCGGAGCCTATCCTGGGGTCAAGGCAGGGATTTACCCTGGGCGGGGCGGCCAGCCCCCCACAGGGCGCACACACACACAAACACACACCATTCGTTCACACAGTCACACCTACGGTCAATTTGGAATCCCCAATTCACGTGACACGCATGTCTTTGGACTGTGGGAGAAACTGGAGACTAAACCCATTCATGGTGGAGGGATATATGCAGGGCGTTGGGAGGCAAAATAGTCCGCAAAGAGAACTAAATCTAATATAGCTTAGATTTCCCACTATTTTACTATCACCAACATGCATATACACAGTCAGAGACACATGGAGCTTCCCTGGGGGTCAATGTGTTGGAGACGTCTGATTTCATTCACCACCACTGTAAAGAAATCCGAGGCTACTCTACACACCTCTGGCTGGAGCTGGCTTCGCCGCTCAGTTCGCCTTTGACCTCTGGTTCCTTCTCCTCCCCTGAAGCCCCGTCTGGACTCTGCTCTACATTCTTCTCCTCTGATAGGTTTTTCGGACAAGGTGGGTTGACCTCTGACCCTTTGTGATTGGCTGTTCTCCGTCCAGCCCTCCGCCCCCTCTCTCTCTGCAGTGTGGCAATTGGTGGGTATGGGCTGCTGGACATGAGCAGACTGTTGGCCTGCAGGTCGTCCAGCGTAGGGCGGTGCACAAACACGTCGTGACCATCAGGGAGCCGCTGGCGCCCCCTAAATGCCATTGGGTTGGGAGGCAGGCCCTGGTACATCATGGGATTCTCCATTCCAATCAGACCTTTCTGGTGGGCGTTCTCCAGCTCCTTCTGGTGGAGGATTGCATTCATCTCCATTCTAAACACAGGACAAACACACACAGGACTTATGGGGTGGATGTTTCTTACAAAGTGGTCAGTGAGTAGACGTGCAAATAGGTGTTTCTAATAAAGTGGTCAGGGCATGGAAGCACAAGGTAGGTGTTTCTAATAAAACGGCCAGTTAGAGGAGGCACGAGGTGGTCATTTCTAATAAAGTGGCCAATGAGTGTTTGTGTTTGATTACACACATATGCTAATTCAGCAAAAAAATTTATACACAAGCTGAGCACTGTACTGACTACGGTAAGAATCTTACCTGGCAATGTTCTGTTTGTGAATAAGCTCTTGTCGTCTAGCAACAGTTTCTATGGATTCAGGGGGAAGGAATCCGTAACCTCCTGGTTTAAAAAAAGAACAGAGATATATTCATGTTTACATTGTACTGCAGTGTCCAGGACTAGACACACGTGATGTTCAAATGGTCAATCTCTACTTCTTTCTCACAATACTTACAGTTTCAGTGATATTAATTTTGTGGAATATTTTGTCTGTATGTGTGTAAAAGGTTTCTCACCTGCTCCAGGAAATCCTCTCCCAGGGAGTACATTGGAGTGTGTGCTCAATGGAGGCCCAAGATGAGCTCCCATGTGCATCTGCCGAGCTTCAGATGGAACCATCTCAGCTGGAGGCACCAGCTCCCTGCACACACACGATAAAGCCATAGTTTGGTAAAACAGTTCTCAAACCCCACAGGTTTTCCTCATGTAGAGCAAATGCAGTCAATCAACCAAGACATATTTGGTTTAAGGTTTTACTTCTGTAGTTTTAGCGCCAGAGCTACAAGGCCAATCATGCAAATTGCGCAATATCATATTTTGGTGCAATACTAGTCACTCTGGAAGGTTTACATCCCATTCGTACCATACTGTTAGATTATGTTACTGTACAGTGCTGTGGGGTCTATTTAATGTTTTGTTTCTCCTGTAACTTGCATTCTGATGAATCTATCTAATAGATCTATATAATGAATGTTGCTATGTTGCACCGTGGTCCATGCAGAAATGTTGCCTCATCTCACTATGTACGTGTTCACTGCTGCTGATGACAATAAAGTAACCTTGAACCTTGACAACAACATTGAACCTAATGTAGCTGTGAAGTAATGGAAGCCTGTAACCCAACAATTAGCATAGTGCTAACTGCATGCCTGAATGATACTAAATAAACATACATAACAATCATATTAGAGAGTAGCTTCCTGTTCACCGGCTTCTTCTTCAAATATTCCATTCCACCTCCTCAAGTGGTGCACCACACATGCTGAAACAGAAAATTTGAATAAGAACCTGCGAACAGAGAGTCAACTTCAGCCTTGTGTCTTTAAATCAATTACTCTTACAATCACCAGCACTTTATTAATGTTTTTCTTCCTCTTCTACTACTTTCACTTCCCCCAATTACAGATTGCCACCTAGGATTAACCGTCTCCATTTCCTTCTATCCTCTTCATCTTCCACATCCATGAACCTCCTATTAGACCTTCCTCTTCTCCTTTTCCCTGCAGCTCCATTTTCAGCATCCCTCTCCCAACACACTCAGGGTCTCTCCTCAGCATCCTTCTCCCAACACACTCAGAGTCTCTCCTCAGCATTCTCCTCCCAACACACTCAGTCTCTCTTCAGCTCATGTCTAGACCAACGCAATCTCGCCTCTCTAACTTTTCCTCCAAATAGTCCAGCTCAAGCTGTCCCTCTAATAAACTCATTCCTGATACTGTCCATCCTTGTCACTCCCAGTGCAAATCTTAACATTTTCAACTCTGCGACCTTAAGCTCTTCTTCCTGTCATTTCGTCAGTGCCACTGTTTCTAAACCATCAAACCAGACAACATAGCTGGTCTCATTAATGTCTTGTACACTTTCCCTTTGACTCTTGCTGGTATCTACCTGTCACAAATCACTCCTGCCACTCCTCTCCAACCACTCCACCCTGCCTGAACTCTCTTTCACACTTCCCGTTACTCTGGACTGTACCCCAAGTATCTGAACTCCTCTACCTTTGCAAGCTCTACTCCCTGCATTCTCACCATTCCACTGTCCTCCTTCTCATTTACACACAGGTATTCTTTCTTAGTCCTTCTGACCTTCATTCCTCTCCTTTCCAGAGAATATCTCCATCTCTCCAGGGTCTCTTCAACCTGCTCTGTACTGTCACCACAGTTGGAAATGCTTATTCATGCTTTTATCTCATCACACATTGGTTTCTGTAACTTTCTTGATATTTATCAAAGTATGTCTGGTATAACTTACCTTCAGACCATCCTAAATGCTGCTGCCATCCTACAGTGCTGTGAAAAAGCATTTGTCCCCTTTCTGATTTCTTATTTTTTTGCATGTTTGTCATACTTAAATGTTTCAGATTATCAAAATAATTTAAATATTAGACAAAGATAACCCAAGTAAACACAAAATGCAGTTTTTAAGTGATGATTTTATTTATTAAGGA
>JBBJLS010101202.1:0-20233 GCA_037577275.1 Bryconaethiops microstoma | reverse complement strand
TTTTTCCATTGCTGTATGTGTGTGTGAGTGTGAGTGTGTGTGTGTGTGTGTGTGTGTGTATGTATGTGTGTATGTATGTGTGTATGTATGTGTGTATGTATGTGTGTGTGTGTGTGTGTGTGTGTGAGTGTGTCACTGTGTTGATAGTGGTCCTGGTCTGTTGGCAGGGCAAACACCTACTTCTTCTCCCCAGGTGCCCACAGGGTTTCCTCATTTCTCCTCAGGTTTTCCTCATTTCCGTATTTACTGTGTGTTTAGGTGAAGCTGCGCTGTCAGAAGGGAATCCCCCCGTCGCTCAGAGGCCGTGTCTGGCTGTATCTATGTGGAGGGAAAGTTAAAAAGGAGCAGAACAAGGACAGATTCCAGGTGAGGAGAAATCTCTGGCCATCAATCCAGTCTTCAACACTTTTGAAACTTTTGGGAAACGTCTTACTCATAACACTGACCAAAAATGACGAAACATGCTCCAACATAGACCTGATGGTAGCAAATGATTTTAAAATGTTCTCATTGATTATAATATAAAATATAAAATAATATTCAGTTGTCTCTGAAATTGCGGCCAAGCATTATTTAGATTAAGACTGGATATCGACAGTGGGACACTAAATCCATTTCCATTTTTGTTTTTTTATTGAGACAGTGCTCTTCTTGGCTCAGAATGTGAAGCTTAGTGTTTTGTGGTCTGAATTACACTACTGTGTAACTGTAGTACCTCAAAGTGGTTTAAAAGGACAAAATAAAAAACAACAGGAGCAGAATGTAAAACAGACAGAGAAATGCATTAAATATGAAAACGCGATTAAAGAATTCTGATTAGTGCTAAGAGAATCAAAACTATGGTGAGATGGGAAATTACATGATGCATTTAATTATTTCTTAAATAGATTTAAATCAAATAATTCTGAGATCAGTAAGTTGCATCTCTGAAAATTTATTTTTATTTATCACACTGGTCATTCTGAGCGCAGGTGCTGTATTTGTATTTTCTGATTCTGATTTTGATTGACCAGTTTGGTGGTTCATTCAGTAAATCGCTTTTGCCTGTTGTGTCAGGATCTGGAGCGAATGCCTGGAGATCCTAAATGGGTGGATGTGATTGAGAAAGACCTCCACAGACAGTTCCCTTTCCATGAGATGTTTGTGGCTCGAGGAGGCCACGGGTGAGCTTTCACTATTGAATGATTAGTTTTGGTTTTGGTGGGAAACAAGGGTGTAGGTGTGGGGGGGCTTTTCAAACAAATGACCTAGAAATTTGTATTTTAATCAAAACATTAAAAATACTGTTAAATCTTTCGACATTATGAATATAAGGACAGGGTATCCTGGTACTGAGTCTCTTACTGAATCAACACCAAACGCGATGTGTTCCATTATTTTCGAGTACAGAATTGTATGTCCTTTTCTCTCCTACATCCACACAAACTGCTGGACTGAGTTCTGAGCTTCTTAAAATCACACATTAGTAAGATATGGCACAGCCAATCCATAATCATACTGGCTCAGGAAGGCGGGACTCACAGTAGACAAGCAGAACTGGTAACTGTTTTTGTTCTGAACACCAAAAGAAAAAAGTGGTTTCATTTGAATTGTTTCGTTTAAAATTCAGTCACTGGATATGGATAGGGACGTGTCCCTTCACAATTCTACGCCTTTGGTGGGAAATCAAATTTACTGCCTCGCCTCCTTACCTAAATATATTCGATCAACCAGGACATGTCTGATGTCTAAAAAGAGTACTGTAGATTTAGCACTGCGACTACGAGGCTAATGTCGCTCCAATTAGCATGATGCTAACTACATGCCTAAATCATCACACACTCCCTTCAGACCGTCTAGAGGTGTTCTGTAATCTCTACACACAACCACTCACTTATGTGGTTTCTGATACTGTATGACTCACTATAGAAATGGACTGAAGTGTGTTAGCATTGCTGTTTTTAGTTATGAAGCCTGAATACTTTTGTAAATGTGCATATGTTTGTGTGTGTGTTTGTGTGTGTGTGTGTGTTTGCAGGCAGCAGGATCTGTTCCGGGTTCTGAAGGCCTACAGTCTGTACAGGCCGGAGGAGGGTTACTGCCAGGCTCAGGCTCCGATCGCTGCAGTGCTGCTCATGCACATGCCTGCTGAGGTCAGAGAGCCTTTACAGGGTTTTTCTGAAGTTTCTGAGCCTTGAGAGTGTGCATTTTTTCCACACTAGTTGCAGAATCTTGCTACTTTTATTGATACAATTCTCCATTGAAAAGATGGAAAAATGAAAATGAAAATCTGTGAAAAGATTCAGCTATTTTATTGTGATTTTTTTGAGAAATAAATAAATAAGGATCTGATCTGTGTTCTGAGTTTCCTGTTTATATAGTGAGGGAAGAACATGGCTGCAAATGTTCTGATCAACAAATGTGTGTTGGTGATGATCAGAGCACTGCTCCATCCCTCCATTGATCCAGTCCAGCATCGACCATTTGAAAATGCAGCTGTGTTAGAAAGTACTGACCAATTTAGTACCAGCTCTCCATACCTGTCCCTACTTATAGTTGCACAGTTCTTGTGTTTCTAGAGGCGGTTTGGAGCTCTGTAGTGAGTGATGCAGCAGATGACGGGATTTATGCATTATTTACTTGGTCTGCCACTTCATGGCTGAGCAATTGTTGCTCCTGGATGCTCCCATTTC
The DNA here is from genome assembly GCA_037577275.1 of Bryconaethiops microstoma. Classification (NCBI taxonomy): domain Eukaryota; kingdom Metazoa; phylum Chordata; class Actinopteri; order Characiformes; family Alestidae; genus Bryconaethiops; species Bryconaethiops microstoma. Next base: position 17,561 of record JBBJLS010101202.1, on the reverse strand, counting down.
ACAATACTCACAGTTGACTGGGCAGATCTAGCAGGACATATATTTCATGAACTGACCTGTGGCAAATGTGTGATCCTATGACTGTGCCACATTTTAAGCCACTTGACTTCATGAGCCCTTCTACTGTCAACATTTGTCTGCTTGACTACGTGCTAAATTTTAATATACATGTTAGCAATAGGGGTGGCTAAAATGCCTAATTAGAAGAAAGTGTTATTAATAGTGCTGAAGTGCTAAACCTTTAAATAGTTAAAAGTGCAGGAAAATGTACATTTATTCAGATAAAAGGGCAAGTGAGATTTAGAGTAGATAGATAATCAGGAAAGGAAGTGTTCTATAAATAGATGAGCAGAAGGTTGAATGTCCACATACTTTTGGCTATATTGTCTGTGTGTCTACCTGTCTGTCCGTCTGTCTGTCTGTCTATCTGTCTGTCTGTCAGTCAATCAGTCCATCCATCCATCCACGAGCTGAAATGATTGGTCAGGCATTTGTTCTTCTATTTGCCCTTCTGATATTAGCAATATGCACACACCTAAAATGCCATGAATAGGGTAGACTTAATATCACTCATTAGATCAACTGAGTACTTAGATCAACATATTAGGTCAACAGATTGCTGAGTAACCAGTTTTGTTTGTGCTGGTTTAAGCAGTGCTTGTTTTTCAATAAAAGCTGTATTTGTCTGTTTACTGGTGTATTGTTGTTTGATTTTCTTCAGGAAGCATTTTGGAGCCTGGTTCAGATCTGTGAGAAGTATCTGCCTGGGTATTACAGTGCAGGCCTGGTGAGATTAACACTCTCTCTCACACATTCACACCCGTCTCTACTCTGCAGCACTCTCACATCTGCACTGCACAGTCACACTATATCTACATTAACAGAGGAGTTTGTCCCCATGTCCAACAGTAACAGCCTCTGCTCTTTAGAGAAGGCTTTACACTGGATGCTGAACATTGCTGTAAGATTTGATCGCATTCAGCCACGAGAGCGTTAGTTAGGTTAGGTACTGATGTTGTGGTTCCCTGCTATCTTTAAAAACCTTCTGCTCATCTATTTATAGAACACTTCCTTTCCTGATTATGTATCTACTCTAAATTTCACTTGCCCTTTTATCTGAATAAGCTTACATCTCCCTGCACTTCTAACTATTTAAAGGTTTAGCACCTTAGCACTATTAATAACACTTTCTTCTTGAAGTTCTACAGCTCTCTCATTCATGCTACAGCTGTCTGTCATTTTAGACACAGTTGACATTTCTTTATGTGTTTAGAGCCTTCTGTTTATTATCTAAAGTGTTTGAACTTGCGTAGGACAAGCACATGAACGCTTTTATACCAGCTGTTCTGCTGAGGTATCTGAGTGTTCGGTTTAAAGGTTGCTGGTTTTGTGCTGGTCAGCAGAACAGAGCTGTTCATTAACTTGTCAGACTGATCTTTAACACTTCTGTCTTAATGAGCAACTCATGCCGACAAATAAAACCCTTCTGCAGCTCCAGCTTTGATATGGACCAGTTATGTGGTCCAATATTCTGAACTGTTTCATATTTATACACATATATACATTGCTGTACAAATGTCTCGAGCCCTCATTTCTTTCATTTTGCTTTGAATGACCTTGCTAGTGCAAAAAATACTATATTCTGCTTGTCAAACTGTCTTATCTTTGGCATATTGAGTAGATTCAATTAAAGAAATCTGAACAAATGATTTACTGTGACAGGCTGCAAAGTGCCTAAAGTTGCAAGGTGTTTAGATAAAGGAGTTCCAAACACTCAGCATTCAGCATCTCCAATATACTGATCACTGCCTGATCATCTGGAATCATCTGCACCTGTTTCTTCACTGGTTCATGTCTTAAGTTTGCTAGATCACTGTGTTGCTTGTGAGAGTCGTTTGAAGTCCTTCAGTAAGCCTGGAGAACTGTTCCTCAAACCACTTTAAAAATACAAGAAAGTCTGGATCTTCAAAAGCATATGAAGAATATATACTGCATATACAGTACTGTACAAAGACATTTGCACAGTACTATATGTACAGACAGACTATGTGTTGGTGTGTGCATGTGTATGTATATATTAAAAATGTATGGGACATAACTTCACATATAGTTATTCAAATTTATTTAATACAAATTACAAATAGGTGTGTGTATTTGTTTGTGTGTGTGTATGTGTAACTCCAGGAGGCTATCCAGTTGGATGGAGAGATTCTTTTTGCTCTGCTGAAGCGAGTGTCCAGTGTGGCCTATCGGCATCTGAAGAAACACAAGATCGACCCGATCCTCTACATGACCGAGTGGTTCATGTGTGTGTTCTCCAGGACTCTGCCTTGGGCCTCAGTGCTCAGGATCTGGGACATGTTCTTTTGTGAGGGTGGGGTTCACACAAACTTCTCATACATGCAGTCAGTATGCTTCCTATACACAAACACACACACACACACACACACACACACACACACATACACACACACACACACACACACACTCAGAAACTCTCTCTTCCTCAACTCTGTGGCTGTTCACTCTAACCACACACATCCTCTCAAATTATTAAACCATTGACATACACTTTGGCTATATTTACATTACTGCGCAGGAGGCTTAAGCCCCCTCATTTCTTCATATTTTGCTTCTAAAGATCTAGACATTTTTCAATGTGGTCTTGAGGAACAGTTCTCCAGGCCTCCCGAAAGACTTCCAAAGACTTATTTTTTAACCTGACTAGTTTCATAGGAATATTTTTGTTTGTTAAGACACACAGTGACTAGTAACTGTAACATCCTTAATCTGTAACCATTTAGAATACCGAGGAATATCAGCAGTATATACAGTAATGTGCAAAAGTTTAGAGCCATCACTTATTTCTTCATATTTTGCTTCCAGAGATCCAGACGTTCCTGTATTTGTAATGGAGTCTTGAGGAACGGTTCTACTGGCTTCCTGAAAGACTTTCAAAGATTCTCATTTTCAGCCCAGTCCCTGAACATGACCAGTTTCAGAGGAGTGTTTTTGTTTTTTAAGCTACGGAGTTCCCTATGTATGAATCATCTTGGCACAGCAAAGACCATCTAACTTAAGTCCTGAACCAGTGAAGAAACAGGTGCAGATGATTCCAGATGATCAGGGGGTGATCAGTATACTGGTGGTGCTGAATGCTGAGTGGTTGGAACTCCTTTATCTAGGGACCTTGTATCTTTAGACACTTTACAGCCTGTCGCAATAAAACATTTGTTCCCATTTCTTTCATTTAATCTAGTCAATATACCCTTGATAAGACAGTTTGAAAATAGCATTTTTATACCAACAAGGTGATTCAAAACAAAATATGAAGAATTGAGGGATGACTCAAGAGTTTTGTGCAGTACTATAGATTGAGACATTTGAGAAGCAGTGCAGGCAACTGCAAAGTTTTTTTTTCTGTGATTAACCCTTTACAAATTGCAGTTTAGCACACAAGCTCCATGGAACCTTTTCAAACTCACAAAGGCATTCTCTCTAGTGTCAGTCAATCTTAAAGGTAGTTCTCCTCACTACAAGTGGCCTAGTGTTTACGTACCCCGGTAAAAAGTTTAGATGCTCTGAAACTACTGCTACTCAGACATCAGGCTAAACCGTGTATCATGACAGACACATGTGTGTGTTTTTGTTTTAGGAGTAAAAATTATCTTCCGTGTTGGGCTTGTATTGCTGAAGTGCATGCTGGGGTCTCAGGAGAAGTTAAAGGCGTGTCCGGGTCAGTACGAGACGATGGAGCGACTTCGGGCCATAGAGCCACACTACATGCAAGAGGGATTCCTCATTGGAGCAGTAAATAACAAACACGCACACACACACACACACACTCTGCTCACTGAGGATGAAACAAATGCAAGCAGGTCTGAAAAAACACAATGGAGTTTGTCTCCACCTACTGGTCACGTTTTGTACTGCAGGAATAATGAATCAGACTTGAAATCCTTTTATGCCTATTTTCCACAATATTTTCTGTTTTGTTTGTGAACACGTTGTGCTCATGTCTGAAAAATATGTCTTCATATTGTATAGTACTGTGCAAAAGTCTTGAGCCACCGCTTATTTCAAGATCAAGACTTTTGCACAGTACTGTACCTCACCTGCAAATTTGCTCAGCAGTGAGCGTGTATTTATGCTGTAGTTCATATGATTGAGTAATTGTTAACCATCTCCCTTCTCACTGTCATTTTCTCACTCTTTCTTTTGCTCTCTTTACCTCCTCTCTCCCTTTTCTCCTCTGACTCTTTCTCCCTAGCAATTTTCTTCACTCTACCTCGTTCTTTCTCTCCCTCTCTCTTTTCTCTTCTCTCCTTTCATCTCCTCCCTTTTTCTTCCTTTTCTCTTGCTCTCTTTCTCTCTTCTTTTTACCTCTCTACCTCTTTATTTCGTTCACTCTCTCTCTTTCTCTAGCTCGCTTCCTCCTCTCCTTTCTTCTCTCACATGCTCACTCTGTCTCTCTTCTCTCTGTATGTCCTCCTCTTTCTCCTTTCCTTTTTTTGTTCTTTTTCTCTTGTTCTCTTTCTCCTTTCTTTTTGTCTCGCTACCTCTCTCTCTTTATCTGCTCAGGGATTATGAATAGGAGAAAGACAGGAAAAAGAAAAAGTTATTCACCACATTATTTGTTTTTACCACAATTATGCAATAAATGCTTTGCCTCACTCGTCATCTCATCTAAACATGAAAATATACCACAAAGCTTGCTGCCTTTATTGTTGGCTCACTTTCCTCCCCCTGAGTTTTGGACCGTTTTTTGGGGGCGCTTTTTTGGAGGGGGATGTGTGAGTTCTGTCTCCACCGGTCTCCTTTCTCGTCCAGGTTTTGGAGCTGCCTGTGTCTGAGCGGGACATCGAAAAGGAGCACCTCACTCAGCTGCGCTTGTGGAAGGAGTCGAGAGGAGAGCTGCACTGTAAATCTCCTCCCAGAATGCACGGTGCTCGCGCCATCATGACTGCCGAGCCGCCCAGCAAACACGACCTGCGGCAGAAACCCACCATCACCATGGACGTCCTACCAAACTCCAAAAATACTGGTGAAGAGAAGGACAAGAAAAAAACGAAATTCAGCAAAAATGACACCTCGCAGCCTGGGATGGCCAGTCAGCCTCCACCACTACAGGATGAACTTTTACCTGGCCAACCACAGCCGCCGCTGAAGGACACACCCCTTCATGGATCCAATCAGAGTCTGGGTAGTGCAGAACACGACACATACCTGTAAAAAGGAAAAGCATAAGAAAGAGACACTGAGGAACAAAGGCTGAATCCCAAATGGCCCACTAGTGCACTACTTAAAACTTTTCACTCTAACCACTGTTATTTAGTAGAGCTGTACCAAATGAGCAGAATACTACATGGTGTAATTGATACATTTTGCAATTACATTAATACTATCGTTGAGATGAAAAGCAGATTTGGAAAATGTATTCATATTTTCCATTATTTAAAACCATATTTTCTGTATATCTAGGACAGTTTCCATTTGCGCCAGAAGGGGGCGACAAAGGACAAGGCCTATTTAGAGACCTCTGTAAAAATTGGGATTTTGCTAATCGATTTGTTTGGCCTTTATTAATAATTACTGATAAATCAATGACCCTAATGAATACCCTGAGTTGTGAAAATTTGTTTAGGACTGTGATTGGTCAGAATGCACACTGATTTGCCTGTTGCAGAACTGCAAAGGCTTATAGCACACTCTTGGTTGACAAACAATGTAGTGTCCACATATAAGGAGAGTCCTGTATGTCCATGAAAAACACATCTGGGATTCAGCCAGAGTGAGGGAGAAATAAAATGAACGAGAGAAACAGGTGGTGCCAATAATGGGACATCAGATGCTTTTGAGCATCATCTTGACCGGTGAATGTTTACTGATTGTCCTCTCCATGCTCTGCCCACAGATGCGTAGCAAATGTTGCTAGGTTGGACGTAGCACACAACCCAGTTTTTGTATTTAGGTACATAACTTATTTACATTGGACTGCTAGAGTTGTTTTAGAGACGGTACAAAACATTGAGTTTCCAGTTTAAAATTTGGAAATGAGTTGGGAAAAAACAGCAAATTTGTCAGCATGCTAACTTCACTTTTGACCAGTTTGAAATTAAAGGGGAATTCCACCAATTTTTTTTAAATATATGCATAGTTAATTTTTTTTGTAGACAAAGTCAGTAATATTTTGCCTTCTGTGCATCTCTTTGTCTGGATTTTAAAAATGTTTTGACTCTGTAAGTTTCTCACCCATTTAATTATGCAGAAATCTTGAATAAATGGTGAACTTCACCTTTCAAGACCAGCTCTAAATTTCAGTATTTTGTAAAAAAAAAACCACAAAAAAAACCAGCTATATTTATACAAGAACGATAATGTGGGCAGAACCTGGAAAGGGCAATTACTGAAGCGCAGCTCAGCTGTCCTTCCGGCCCACACGGCCCATGCTCAGGTGTTTCAACCAATCTGACTGCAATTTCCAGATAGCAATGGGAGCAGACATATGGGAGCAGTGGAGTAGTTAGTTTTCATTTACGTATTGACGGCATGTGCATGTTTTTTTTGTTTGTTTGTTTTGTTTTTGTTTTTTTTGGGGGGGGTTTTTGTGCAAGGTATGACCAAGTGCTGTAGTAGTTAGAATGGGACACACACACACACACACACACACACACACACACACACACACACATCTTCTGGGATTAAGGTCATCACTGAAACATTACTGTGTGATGGTCGAATCAACGGCAGAAACTTTTACTGCATTTTAGCAGATGTTTTCCTCCGACTTATGCCTGATGTTGATTCAGTTTTAGCTTTGCTGCTTCTGTACGCAGAAGATGTTCTGTTTTACACCATTTTCAGTCTCAGGAGCCGAGCACTTTGCCTCGCATTCTCACATATCACTCATGTCACTCATTTCAAGTCATTTTAGATTTTCATTAGCAGTTCCTTGATTTCACAGTCTGTCAGTTATAGTATGACAGTTTAATTGTTATGTTCTATAATTTCATTTTTACATGTAAAAGGAAAAAAAAACACATAACAGTGCAATTTACATTTCAGTTACATCAAATGTGATATCAAAATTAATTTTGGCCTCTGAAAGTTTAAGACAAAGTTATTTTATACTAGTTAAAAATTCAGTTGGGAGATTATAGTGAATTTGTATCAGTCAGAGATCAGTTTCCCCAATGTCTTTTAGTGTTAAGGTCATCTTAAACAGTACAGAGAGTGTTCAATGTGAAGCTTGCACTACCATTTTATCACTTTTATGCTCTAATGCATTCAGGACATCGAGCCCTGAACTGAATTATTAGCAGTTGCTGTTACTGAAATGTGATTCGTCCTAGTAAATGTTTATTTTGATGTTTGTCATAATACTAATAATCATACTGTTTATTTGTATCACACATTGTAAGCATCTTGCAGTATTTAGTGGCAATTTAAATTTTAACCAGGCTGTTTCATGCCAGCAGTTTGTGGTCTTGACCACAAGAGGCCACTTTCAGTCTGAGAATTTGACCAAGCTGATGATTTCAGAGGTTTTTATAGGAACCCATATTTCTTTCTTTTTTACCGGAAGACCAAAGATTGTATTCTGCCGTCAGATGTTTACAGTTTATTGCTTAATCAATCAGTTTTATTAGGTTTAACTCTACAGCGGTCATTTCAGAGTGAACTCATAGTAAAAGATTAAAAATGCTTGAGGTTTTATTGCTCTAGCCAGAGAAGAAGCTTTTAGCTGGTGCCAAACTTGAGTAGGTTGGTAGATTTACCTTAAAGGAAATGAAAACACATTTCAAAAGAAATGAACCACATTTATTTTGTGTCTCGACTTTCAGATTGTTGTGATAATGGAAGTGTATCAGTTTAAACATCAGCCCAGTTCAATCCCATTGTAAGTCTTAGAGAATGAATGTTGACAGAAAGCTGATTAGTGGATCCATATCAATCACATACATTTGGAATGAGTCCATACTTTGGAAAATTGCTAATTTTCCACTGACCCCAGATGTGATGGATCAACCAAGGCATGTTTGGAGTAGAGATGTACAATACAGATAAAATATCAGTACTGCAGTTTTACTGCAACATATTGCGATTGTGATACCTTTCAATACATTACAGTATTCATACCATCACTTTTCTAAAAATTAAAAGAATCCAATAAGTCCAAATATAGAAAAGAAACTTCAAAAACAAACCTTTTTCAAACTTTTTTTTGTGTGTGTGGTTTTTGGACACAAAACAAATACATTTAAATGTATCTCCTTATTCTGGCTACATCAGTTTAGCCCCACCCCCTCATGAATTTTGTTGGATTACATGAAGACCTCAATTCATCATAACATCCAGTAACTCACCTGGAGGTGTGATTGGTCACCCTGTCAGAAACACTGATTGTTTAGAGGCTCATTTGCATATTTCAGTCTTTTGTGATATAAGTATTGCAGAGACAGATGATGATTAACAGACCATATGTTGTGCAGCTCAGGTTTGGAACAAATTTTGCTTTTTTGGTTTAGAACTGGAGCTGCTGAGGTAACGTCCCCAACAGTAGAAATCAGTAGTCACCCAAACATTACCAAAATGTCTGAACAGCAGCCCTTGTGTTTGTCTAAAGCAATTACCTGTAGTTTAGTTCATTTTTACAACTCAGAGTCGTACTTTGTCCTAAACCACATCCACAAGTCTGATCCATCTTGATGAAGAACTGGGCAACAAGAGGAGTTTAGGTCATTTAACAGAAAAGATTTGGGTGACTATTGACTTCTAGTGTTAGCGACGTTAGCCTCATAGCTTCAGTTCCAAACTAAAGAAGACTGTATTGATGTGTGGAGTAAATGTACCGTGTGAAACAATATTTACAGACTTTAAGCCTTTTTAATCCCAGAAAAATGATGATATGGATCCTTTAGTATACTGAAAGGCTTCGCAGTTGCAATTTGTGGCAGTAAAATTGTAGCACTGATATTTTGCTCTTATCGTACAGCTCTGTTTCAGACACGTCTTGGCTGATCGACCACATCTGGATTCGATGGGAAATTATGATAACTTGACATTATTTTTCACTTGAGCCATTTCAGCTTCACAATTGTGATGCAGCTGCGACAGATCTGTGTCGTAAACACTCCAGTGTTTTTTAACTTAATGTCTGTCTGAAACATCTGTAGTGTAAAATCAGTTTCCCCAAACACTCATTTTTATATGATTAGGAGCTATAAGAACAGAACACAATTATAGTAGGAACCAATGGCCGGGTTCTTCAGTGTCCATTGGGTTCTGTTATTATGTTTTGACTCAACAGGGTACTGTTTTTTTACTGAGGGCCCCATCAGAATAATTGTCCACATTGACTCTACAGATGTGGCAAATAGACATAAAGTTGGAAATTCCTTTAATGTCAAAACATTTTGGAACCCACTTAGAAACAGTCACGAGTGTGTCCCATGAATCATTTCTGTCCTTTTTGTGTGCATTTTGGATTCATTGCTGGTCCTAGACTGTGTTTTGTATGTTATTCAGTATAAGTGTGCTTTGATTGGCTGCACTGCTTCGGTAGATTGATTACAGAGATGCAATTTGCACTTTTGCTTTCATAATTATTCTTAATTTGCTGATGCTAAAGCCTTTGCCACTTATAAGTCAAACTGAGTGTTTTACCTCCCTAGACAGAGAGAAAAATATTTCTTTATGTAAATGTATTTTACTAATTGTAAATAAACCAAGACCTTATTTTGAAACTATTAATTTAAATTTGTTGGTTAAGCACTTTGAGTTCCCTAATTCATGTTTTTGACTTGATGCTAAATGCAGAGATGGCTATTCTTAAAGTTCTTTTCTCCATATTTAGACACACAGTGGGTGATGGAAGACCTTTCATTCAATTCTGACTCCCACTTATTGCATAATGTGAGGTTTGCTTTAAAAGGAACATTTTATAGAAACATGAAGTTTGATATATAATATACACAAGGTTCAGAAGAATTTGACCACTCGTTTTTTAAAAATAAAATATACAATATGCTGCTTTTTCAACATTTTATTACAAGAAAACAAATGTAACAGACTGGTTTTCAGTGTTTTATAGTCCGCAGAAACACATTATTCACCCATTAAAACTCAAACTGTTGTTTCTGAAGACAAATATCAGGTCTGTCTTCAGTGACTGACCTTCACTTTGTGTTGATCATGAAAAAAGTATCACTCAGTTCTTCAACATCACACAATTCCTTCTGGTTGGATCCCAAGCATCTTCAAAACTGTATGTGCCAAAATTATATCCAGTGCAATGATAGTTTAGAGAATGATGACTTTTTCTCCCCAGTCTCCAGATCTTTCTCACATTGAGCTGCAGGGATGACCTGGAGACCCACGAGTTCCAAATGAGCTCCAGTAAATGAGACAGAACTGTTTGCTGCTTGAAAAGGTGCTGGGAGGGTTTGGACACAAGTTCTTTTCTAAAAATTGCAGGAAAGGATGTGGTGAATCTCTGCTGCTATTATAAAGTCAAGGGGGGTTATTTTGATAAAACTCATACAGAAACGTTCACATTAATTAAACTGCTGTAAATATTATGCTTCAAAACCAATATTCCTAGTGTTGTATCGTTATCAAATTTTGAAAGAGCAGTGCATTCTTTATTATTTTTTATTCCAAGGATCAGCCAAAATGTTCTGGCCTGTAGTGTAAAGACAATAAATATTTCAGAACATATCATTCACTCTTCAGTCCATATATGAAAACTAAACTGCAAAAACAACATGTTTTGAGTTCTATTTTGTGTCACAAAAATCAGGACCTTTACCTTGGTGTACACGAGGCTAGGCCCACAACAGTTTAGCCCCACCAACTCACACTGAAGATATAAGGAGTGTTTTAGTCCAGTTTTCTGAATTGCCATCCATTCAGAACAGAACTTATTTGCGTATGTCAGTCTTAACGGCACAGTAATAAAAAAAGGCTGCTGAATTCTAAGGGACAAGGGAGGTTGGAAAAGGTTTACGCTGAGACCCGGTAAGACAGTTAGTACATAAAACCACATAAATGTAAGTAGACTTTGGGGGATAAAAATAAAATAAATGAAAATATGGGAAATGGGTCTTTAATGCAGTCTGTGCCAAAGCCACTGTGTTACAAAATGCTATTCTGTTTTTTTTATTCTTCCTTTATGTATTTCCACGTCATCATAATCTCTGCGTTTTCCTCCAAGAAAACAGTGACTGTCTTGGTTTTTTTTCAGGATTAAGTTTGACACTGCTGGACTGCTGTGTCTTCATTAACGAGGCTGATGGCGGAGTCAGGCAGGGTGCAGAGAGAAGAAAGGGAGGAGATGGAGAGGAGAAAAAGGGAGGGATAGTGAACGAGTGAGGTGAAAGGGTTTTCTGTTCCCGTTTCTTATCCGCCCCCCACCCCGGCGGCCCGGGACACCTGTTCTTTTCCCTCCTTCTTCAGCTCTGTGCTCAGATTTGCATGTGAACGGTGTTGGCACACTTTTCTCTCTTCTCTTTTCTGTCTTCTGAACATTTCTCACAACCCCCCCTCCCGCCCGACTCCACAGCGGATGTTAAGACCGCCACTGTCCTCCAATGTGCACCCAGAAGGCCCATAAAAGACCGAGGCCTACCCATGACTTCATTAGAATCAATCTACTCATCCTATTCCCAAACTCATATCATAGCTACTGTTGTTTCATTGGACACACTGGTCATAATCCCATTCTAATTAATTTAGGTTGGAGTTTAAAGTCCCTACAGTGTTGAGGTTCCCTCCTGCTGAGCTGGACTGAGTCCTAGTTAATGAAGACCAGCCAGATGAATTTGCCCTCATGCTAGTGCTACATTGTTTATGTGAGAGAAAATCCATACCTGATGGATCTTAACAGTGTGACCTTTCACACACACATAAAATAAAAGTCCAAATTTTGGACAAAACTGGGTTGTAATATTTGCATTTGGAATAATGTTCCTCACCATTTGTCTTCGCAAAAATGTTACTATAAATACAACAACACCTGTGCTTCAAATTACTGGCCACTTTATTAGAAACACCCATCCTGTGCTTCCACTCTCTGGTCACTTTATTAGAAACCTCTCCCCTATAGCAACACTATTCAGACATATAACTAGAGACTGTAGCCCTTCTGCTACTGCATAATCTATGGTAAAATGGCCATTATTCATATTAAATCACTGAATGGGAGTTGGGATGTTTTCCTTTGTTCTGCTGCATTTTCCTCCTTTGTTCCTCTTCTGTTCCTCTTCTGTTCCATCATCTTAAGCGTAATGGTTTATAATTATCTAACGTCTCAAAGGAAGCTGTATTAAACGGCCTTATAACTTGATTGTCATAATTTCCGTTATACAGTCTCTGTCCCACAGCGGTTTATTTGAGGTTAAATCAGGATGCTCTCTGGAGTTGAGTCACTTGTTTTTCTGCAGGAGAAACTCAGTCTGCAGATTCAGTGTTGGCTTCGTTGACAGGAAAGAGTTTTTTTTGTTTTGCTCCTTATTTCTCTTAAGGGTGTAAGAGAAGATGATTTATTTTGGATGAGACAAAGAAAAAACGGTTGTGAGCAGTTTCTTCAGAAGATTATAACTGCATTCACTTTTTGATTAGCTGGTTAAATCTGTAACACGGACCTCAGCTTTATTTTTCAGAAGATACAGGCTGGGTATCATGCATGCACTCATATCGCTAGCGAAACCTGGTTAGCTAACATTACTTGCTTTCATGGAAATGTTCATGCATTACCCCTACTTTGTAATTCACTTTGTAGCAGAAGTTACAGAAAGCAGAAAAGTCTTGAGTCTTTTGTTTTGAATCATCTTGTTGGTGCGAAAATACTATTTTCTGTCTGTCATACTGCCTTATGTTTGGCATATTGAGTAGGTTATTTGAAAGGGATTAAATGGGAACAAATGTTTTACTGTCACAGGCTGCAAAGTACCTAAAGATAAAGGAGTTCCAACCACTCAGCATTCAGCACCAGCAGTATACTGATCACAGTCTGATCATCTGGAATCATCTGTACCTGTTTCTTAACTGGTTCAAGACCTTGTTCTGTTTTGTTCTGCTTGAATGATTCATACGTAAGTCTCTGTGTGGCTTAACAAACAAAAGGCATTCCTCTGAAACTGGCCAGGTTAGGGACTGGACTGAAAATGAGAGTCTTTGAAAGTCCTTCAGGAAGCCTGGAGAACTGTGTCACGATTGGAGAAGGTAGTGGTGGAAGAGCCCAGATGCGGACTAACGCGAGAGAGTTGCTAGACCAGGCAATTTGATATAAAAATGCTCTCAGGAAGAGTAGAGATTCGCACCAGAACCCGCGTTCTACCCACGCCTTTTATATCATGTCACACGCTCTTTTCCTGTGACCCTTGCGTGTCACGAGACCTGTGTGCATGACAAACTGTTTCTCAAGATCACATTAAAAGTACAAGAAGGTCTGGAAGCAAAATGTGAAGACACGAGGGTGAAGACTTTTGGACAATACTATAAGACTTCAGAGTTAGGTAGAATGCAGCATAAGCTTGTATTACTTGTTAGCTACATTAGTTTCATGACAAACCTCAGATGCCAGACAAGTTTTGACTGATTACATTGTGTGTAATTAGATTTTTTGACAAATTATCACCTTAACCCAAATGAAGGGGAAATGAGTTGAGGAAGGAAATTGATGAGTAGAAGTAATCGCAAATAATCTGCAGCATGGGGGGCTGGCGGGTGGGTGTAGGGTGTGTGGGGGGTTGCCTGGCACTATATGCCTGAATGAATCAGAAAAGGCGAAAACACACAGTCACCCTCCTCAGAGTGAAAACAGGAAGCCGTGAGCGCTGAAGATGGTGAGGATACGTCTTGTAAAAGGTTCTGCAAGGGACGGGAAGTGAGCAGTAATGAACAGGAGGAAAAGAGAGATGGACAAAAGAGGGAAGAGTGGAGAGGAGCGGGACGCTGTACCTGCGGCGGACGGGGGTAATAAATAACCTCCTGCTTCCTCACCACAGCTTTAGAGCCCCGTGGAGGCCATCAAAGATCCATTACCACAGCAGAGCACTGGCTGGCACACCGCGTTTGTGTGTGTGTGTGTGTGTGTGTGACTTTACAGCACCAGTCCATGTGGTGAATGGTGCACAGGCACTGATGTTTTGAAGTTCACCCAAAGTTCTGGCCTGCACATGTACATGCGTGAGGCCGGACCTACATGTGGTCAAATTCACAGTGAGGAAACTTCAAAGCGCTTAGAGAAAACTTAATTATGATGAAAGATTTCAAACAAATGCCTACTCGTTTTAATTAAATATAGTAATGCGTGTTACTTTTAACCTCGCTTTAGTCCTGTTTCACGGTTGAGTTTTGGTTCGATACAAAAGGGTTGAATTCTTGAATTGAAATATTGCACTATGAAATTATGCACTTCTCCTTAACAGCATTTAGGCAGATACAGCCAAGCGTGCTCCTCTATTAGTGCAATCAATCAAATTAAACTCTGACCCTATATGCAAGATAAATCTCCCTCTCTCTCTATCTCTCTCTGTGTGTGTGTGTGTGTGTGTGTGTGTGTATGTGTATATATATATATATATATATATTCGGAAGGCCATATATATATTCCCTGTTCCCCACTGAGAATCCAATTTACTTTTGCACAGGGGCTACAAGACTAATGTACAGTTCAGCTAATGTACTGCACCACCAGTATACTTATCACTGCCTGATCATCTGGAATCATCTCCATCTGTTTCTTCACTGGTTCAGGACTTAAGTTAGATGGTCTTTGTTCTGCTTTAATGATTCATACTTAGGTCACTCACAAACAGAAAACATTCCTTTTAAACTGGTCAGATTAAGGGCCTATACTGAAAATGGAAATTCTTCAATAAGCCTGGAGAACTGTTCCTCAAGACCACGTTAAAAAATACAAGAAATTCTGGATCGGTAGTAACAAGAAATCGAAATAAAGTAGCTTTAGCCCGTGGTTATAGATAACAATGAGTCATGAAACCACAGAAGCGAGTCTAATAGAGATTACTTAACACCTTCGCACAGTTTGATTAGCACCATGATAATGAGTAGCCAGGTTAGCCACTGTTAGCAATACCAGTTGATGGTGCATTACGCTGTATTTTGGGCACAAACCTCACAGCGACGCGTCCACTGACTGATTTAAATGAGACATTAATAAGAAGTGCTAATAAACAGGTTTTACTGCAGCACTCATAGCTCTCATTGGATTTTAAAATTCGGCATTAGTGAGTTCAAGGACGTTCCAGTTCAAATTTCATACTAGAAACATGGACATTCAGACTTACCAGTTCAAGTGGAATCTATCATTAGCATATTTGCTAGCGACATTAACATCATAGCTCCTAAAAGGAGCAAACAGACCACATGTTTTATGCTGTTTCCTCCGGAATCAATAAAGATCAATGAAGTTTTCTGATTTCTGATGTTTTACTTGATCGTCTACATATGTGAAAGTGTGTGAAAGTGTCCACAGCTCCGTGTTTTTTAGGAAAACAATAAAACAGACAGGAGACTAGTCCAGGCCGTGTTGGTCCCTAAGGCTGCAGCTGTACAGTAGACGAACGTTTTTGAAACAGGAGCCGTGTGACTGTGGAAAATCTGAGTGACCCTCACTGCCCTCAGCCTGCCCAGATGCTGGAGGACCCCAGACCCTCCAAACAACCGTGAGAGTTATGGAACCGTGTTGTATTTCAGGTCCTACAGACCCCTCCAAACCCGTGACTGTTATTCACCCTGCTAGCCTCCCTGTGTTGCTTCTGATTGTCTGTATTACTGGACGATCAGACAGTTTGGGTTGTCTGAGGGATTAAAACTCTGCTAATGAGCTTTAAAAACCCTCCAAACCTCCCTGATAGACACATTACCAGTCCCTCCCTCTGTCTGCCTTAAACTACAGGCTTATTATTGTGTTAGTAGTCTTAAAGGTTCCACCAGCGTCATATGATCATCACTGACTGTATTTTCAGTGCATCTCAGTGCACTTAGAATTACACCTGTTCAATACAATAGCTAGAGCACCCTCTAGTCAGTTGGTGAATTCTGTCAGTAAACCTTTATGTGTATGTTTATTTTTACATGTATTTTTGTAAAACAGTCTGAAGTCTGAAGTACCTATAAACTGGTATGTAGAGGAATCCTGTCGAGCAGGTTACTGAATTACACCTGCAAAGTCCTTTGGTGTTTGTAAGTTTAGCTCAAAATCTGCTCTATTCTTTCTTTCAGAGATCAGAATAACTTTCTTAGGGTAGAACTGATGGGTGGTATATGGGTGAAGTTTTCCCTGGCTCTGTCTGAACACATGGAAGCTTTGTTGGGGGTATCATTTTGTCGAGAGGGGAAGCGGTTTTTATTTTATTTAAAGGGGGGTTTTGTTTTGTCAATGAGGGAGTGTTTTTTCTTTTTTTTGTGACCAGAATAAGAGCTGCTCTTCATCTTCTTATCTAAACACTGATACCTGCTGTGACATGAGGTGGAGTCTGAGCCCTTGTGTAAATTTTGGGTTCCTACACAACTTGTAGTGAGTGTGAAGGACCGCCCGGCTCAGACGGGTTTTCTGTCCTTTCCTAAGAATTAGCAAACGTGTTTAACTCATTGTTAGAGAAAACCGACTGTATAATACAGATGCAGAGGTTAAAAAAAAGCTTTTCTGTGGAAATGGACCCTTATTACCCATCAGTCCAAGAGGTTAATGTTCATTTCTCTCTCTACTCTCTCCCTTCCCAGAAGTTTCCCACAATCCTCCTCCAAATGTCTGTCTTATTTCGAGATTTCCGAGAAGGATTGTCCCAAATTTATTCCCTCAGGATATTGTCTATAACACCCGCCTACGCTAAACACAGTTTATCTGTTTTAAGACCAGACATTAACGTCACTAATATTTAACAAATAAAGTGGTATGACCCCATAACTTGCTGTTGGTCATGATTTTATGGCCTTAACCATATTTAGTCAGTACACTGTCCATAATCATGGTGACAGAGCTTCAGGCCGTTCAATCCTAGAGTCTGTTTTATACATTTTTTACACTGTCATGAAAAAAGTGTGTAACTGCACGTCCAAGCTTCTTAAAGCTCCAGCAATGGATAAAAGCTCAGCCTTTAACATGTTTAACCTCATGATATCAGCTGTTAATAGCGTCAGATGTGGAGGAGTGTGTGGAATGTTCTGTTTTATCGAAGACCTGGTGTTTTGTGGCTCATTAGTGTTTTAAAGGAGTTTTCGAATCTGATCTCTGCTGCTTCTGTATCTTACAGTCAGCCACCACAGACAGAAACAGGTTTCTGTTTTAACCCCTAGAACTCAGAGTGTAAAATCTGTTTTCAACCAATAAAATGGTGTAAAACAGTCAAAACATTTTTTTAGATTAGATTTACTTTGTCATTGTACATAGTACAAATACAGGTACAATGAAATGCAGTTTTGGATCTAAGCAGAAGTGCAAATAGTAGAATAAAGTGGAGGAAGCAATGTATACCGAATATATATACATACATATATATATATACATACATATATATATATACATATATATA
>JBBJLS010101122.1:0-20249 GCA_037577275.1 Bryconaethiops microstoma | reverse complement strand
AGAGAGAGAGAGAGAGAGAGAGAGAGAGAGAGAGAGAGAGAGAGAGAGAGAGAGAGAGAGAGAGAGAGAGAGAATATTCTATAATTCTGGTGTATAATGTTATGGTGTATTATACAGTTCCTTGAGAAAGATGTCTCTGAAGTTGTAGGAGGTTGGACAACACCCTTATCCCCTTTTGAGAGAAAGGATGCCCTAAGCAATGAAATGTCCACCACTCCGAAGAGGAGAATTTTCTGCAGCTTGTAAATAAAAATCATGCTTAAAACTGTCAGAGTCCTCCAGCAGGACACTCAGGCGGCTTCTGTTGTTAGGGAACCTCCATTATCTTCTTACTTGGCCGAAACATCAAAGACATACAAGTTTAAAATTAAATGAATGGAAATAAGAAATAAATAATGAAGATATTTTTAAGCCTGTTTATTAACAGAGCTACTAAAATGTTCCGTCATTGCAGAAGTTATTTTTTTGTCTCCTGTAACATACAAAAGATCAGAGAAATTGTTAGGATCTTGAAATATTCAGAGCTATCGGTTTGATGAGTGGGGGTTGATTTACTGTAGTGGGGGTAATGTTCTTTCTTCATGTTTTTTTTTTGTTGTCTAAATTGTTGTTTTCATTCTCCATGTGCCTTTGTTTACCTGATCCAGGTCAGTCTGTTTTGGTCTTGGCCCCGCCTTAGCTCCACCCCCTTGTTACCCTGTTCTTGTCCCTGACTCCTCCCCTGCCCAAGTGTTTCCCATGTCTAGTGAGTGTATTTATACCCCTTGTGTTTCATTCTGCGTTTGTGGATTCTTTGTAAATGTCTTGTAGCACCAGTCTTGGTTAATCTTGATCATTGTAATGGTCTTGAAATCCTACCTGTTTAAAACTCTTGGTGTTCCTCGTTGCTTATTTTTCTCGTTAATCAAGTTTGTATCGTCTTGTGTTTTTGTATCACCTTGGATCCCTCATTTTTGTTATTGTCTTTTGCATAAAACTTCTTTGGATCCTGCAGTTAAATCCTGTCTGCCTCGAAGGTCACTCATCATGTGTGTTCAAGGTTACTCATCTGTCATCAGCAGCTGTGAAAACATACATAGTGTGATGAGATGTTTCTCCATGGACTGCGGTGGTACATATAGCATAACATTCAACAGAGTGCGAGTTATGACAGAGACAACAGACAACACAATAAACAGACAACAATTGTAATGGTAGTGTATGTAACAGTATAGTGTAAATGGGTTGTAGTCCTTCCAGAATAATTAGTATCACACCATTAGTATGATTTTTGCACAGGAGGCGGTTAGCAGCAAGGAACAAACTGCAGGGGATGAGGGAAACAATGCAGTAAATAGACAATACAGCAGTGTAACAGTAGTGTGAATGGGATGTAAAACTGAAAATAATACAATAATAGACAATATAGCAATGTAATAGAAGTGTGATGGAATGTAAATCCAAGACGATACACTAAGTAGACAATACAGAAGGTAACATAAAAGTGAGAAGTGTATGTAAACCTTCCAGAATTAATATTGTACCACACACACATATGTACCACATACATATAAGACTACAATGTAAAGAGGATGTAAACCGAGGAGTCAGAATCATAGAACCACACTGAGTAAGTTTAAATTATGACATGAATTATGAGGTAAAGTGAAAGTGCCACTGAAAGTCTAGAGTATTATATGAGAAGTATATACAGTGTAAAGTTAGGTAATAAACTGGAATGTACTTGGTTAGGCAGAGACTACATATTTATTTGCATTCAGAGCCTTGATGGCCAGCAGTTTGAAACTGTTACACTGTCTTGCAGAACCAGAGCAATAGAAGAAAGCAGAGTCCATATAACAGGTGTGAACAGATCCTTCACAAAGTTTCTTGCTTTGTTACAGCAGTGATTTGGTAAATGTCCTTCGCGGGAGGTAGAAGCGCACCAACAACTTTCTCAGCCGCTCTCAATATCTTCTGCACTGTTTTATAATTACAATTAAGCCATTTAGCAGATGCTTTTATCCAAAGAATGGACTTCCATTACATAACTACAGGGGGCAGTCTCCCTGGAGCAACTTGGGGTTAAGGGTCTTGCTCAGGAAGCCAGTGGTGGTGCTGAAGGTAGGATTCGAACCCATGACCTCTTTTGATTTTGTTAAGCACATATGAAGCAACTTTAAGGCTTTAAATATCTTGCAGTTTGACTTTTTACTAACTTCAGAAGCTTTGTGCTTGCTCAGCTGATGAAGGACTTCCGTCCAAAACCTCCTGTTTCTCAAGAAACTTTGCACACTACAACAGAATTTTTGCCACATCCACACTTATTTCTGAAGTATGCTGCAGATGCCCCCGAAAATTTATCCGTCTTCACATATAGCTCTTTCAGCTCCTCTGCAGTGTCGATCACGTTTGCACCAGCATGCAGCAGCCTATGAGTCGTGTTAAGTGTAATGATCAGTGAGAAAGGAGTGTGCCTTGGCACTGATGAGCAAAAAAAACCCCTGCAACCCATCAGCTGTCCCTCTCATGGAAGTCACGTCTCTGTTTTGTCCCAATATAGTAGCTGACAAATGAGCTGGTGGGCTTCCCCCCTCTGATTTATCTCCCTGTTCGTCTACAACCATATCTGGAGATTAATCCAAGGGTGTTAATCGCACATTCACCTATTGTTAATAGAATGCAGGCCTTAAAGGCTATGAAGATCTTTGACATTCAGTTTGTCAAAATGTTCTTTCTTATTCTCCTCCCCAGTGTCAATCACATTCGCTTCTGCTTATGTCTCATTTTCTTCAGTGTGAGAAAACGTTTTCTTCAGATTCTCTTCATTGCCCCCAAATTTTTTTGAGAACTTGTATTGCTGTTGTAAAACTTCATTGCAGGTGTATTAAGCACTTGGGCTCCAGCTGTGAGATCTTATGTATTTTTCAGATATAAGAATATGAGGGTGTGAAATAAATTAGGTCACAGAGGTGTGAGAAAACTCACCTCATTTATCTGGAGGTCTGTGTTGCTGCTCAGTCATGAAATGACAAGTTTTCCCTTTTTACATTTATATTCGACGCTCAGGAAATTCCCTCCTTGTTTCTCTGGACAGGTAGCTGGAAACAGTTAGCATCCAGCTGGGTGCACTGGGGCTCCTGCCAATCGCTCATATTGTCTTCTCACACTTACTCTCTGCACTCAGCATTAGCCAATCTGCACACTTTTTTTTGTCATACACCACTTGACTCAAACCACACAGGGGAGCCATGATAACCATGCGCTCCCTGGTGTTTTTGTTGACTAGTTAATTAGGTCAGTAGAGGCACATCAAAAATCATGATAGTTGGAGAAGTCTATGGAAGTAAAAAAAGGATGCAGTGAGTTACTTAACTCATTGAAAATGTGGAGATAAGTAGATCATAAGGGACATGTGTATCTCACAAGGCATTTGGAATATAAGAGTATAAAAAATGCAATATGCCTGTATGAGCTACCCGCATGCTTTACCCTTCTTTACAGCCAAGCAGTTCACATGTTGAGTGCTTTATGTGTTGCCTCCTTTCCTATGCAGTCTTGGCTGCAGATGAGAAACTTTATTTTTAGGAAAACATATTGAGAATATTTTAACAAGCTCACCCTGAGGGTCAAGGTAGTGAAGGGTCTTGCTCAGAGCAGTCCACATCAACTTTCCATAACAGGGACAGATAAGAAGCTGCAATTGTGGAAAGCATATGATGGTTCTACTCACATTCTGAAACATTGATTTGCTTGTTATTTCATTCCAGACAGTTGGGTGAGATGGAACTACTCTGTACAATAATTCCTATATAGTTTATATGTTGTCATTCCTTGTTCTCACCCACCTACAATACTGTGCAAAAGTCGTAGGGCGCTGAAAAATAATATTTAAAATTGTTTAGACTAAGAGTGATGTTTTTTCACATTAATATTTCTAAATATACTAAATAAAACTAAAAAGAATAAATACAAATAAGACCATACAGTAAATAGTGGATTTATGTTTCGTATATCAGTGTGTTCTTGTGGAAGTCCAGTATTACTTGTAGTTTTCATCAAAAACCTGGTTTGACTCAATCAGTCCTTCATTAAATTAAATCAGGAGCTGCAGATGGAGTTTCACAAATCTAAACAATGGCTGGGGGAACCGAGAAGGAATCTGGAACCGAACCTGTGTTCTCCTCACCAGCTCACACAATATCAACTACTTTTCTACAAAAAACACAAATATTGATACTTTTTACTGCTTCCTTGTTTTTTTTGTATTTATTCTAATTTTAACTTTGCTAACAGGAAGACACATTATCACACAAAGAGAAAAATGACTTAAACAGGTGCCTTAAACAGTACTAAAACACAGTATCACCGTAGAACATTCTCATGTACTCATAATTCCTTTTGTGGACATACTTTTGCTATTATGATGTAAAGATAAAATGCACACCTGTTATGTACTTCTGTGGCTATTTAGCAGTGTTTATATATAACAATAAGTCACATAATTCCACCTTCAACACCTCTTAACAACATTATTTGCCTCAAGTAAAAATTGAAAGCTTATCATGATATTGAATTTACCAGATTCTGGTGAGGTAGTGCGATTTTCTAATGATGCATTTAGAAATGAGGAAGATAAACGAACTGAATCTCATTGCTGTAATAATGAGTGCCTGTTCCATGAACCTGTTTAAGCTCAACATATTTGGCCTTTTCCTTCTCTTTTCTATCTAATCTTTTTCATGCCGTCTTTTCCTCTCTTCCTCTACTTCTATTCTTTTCTCCCACTCTTACACCATCAGATGCTCCACCACTGAGGGTAAACCATTCATATGAGGTGCTCTGCTTTCTAAAAGTTCTTGCTGCATGAATTATGGCTTAAAGCTGACTTCCTGATGACCTGACACCTTAAGGGGCCCACCGAGTCAGTCTGCTTAAGTCTTTTTTTTTTTTTCTGAAGCGTTGCAAGAGTTTTATGTGTGACTAAAGCGTCATGCTGCTGAAATCTCTTCCTGTGTTCTTCATTTTTTCGCTTCTGGCCTGTGCTGCTAAAAATACATGATCTAAGAACATAGGACTATTTTGGAACATGTTTTTTTGGTAGGATTTTACCTTGAACGCACATCGTCTGAAATTTCATCTCTAAAAATGTGAAGATTACAAACACATTCTGGAGTAATTGACTCTCAAAGGAGCACGAGATCCAAAAGTATCTGAAAATAAACTTTTGCCAATTAGTTCCGTGCGCCCTGAAAATATAAGCTTTGCTAAAAGGGCCTTTTCTCATATGGGAGCTTTTGCTTTGGATCACAGTGAATTGGACCAGACAGGATGAGTCAGCTTGAGTTGCATCCATAGGATGGCACACTCTCACATTTCTGTGTGAGGCCTCCATCTGAAATTCTTTTCATTTTAATCAGGGGTCTGATAATGAGAACCTTCATAACCTCCATAGGCCAAGATCTGACTGTGTACATTAATGCACAACAAGAAAGACACACTGTGAACAGACAGTGCTGGTGAGGCTTTTAGAACTCTATTATAAACTACAGTATTAAATGCTTATCTTGCTTTATTTCTCTGATACATACACAACCTATATAGTTCCCTCTTATCTTGTCCTCATCAGCGCTACACCACAAACCAGGTTGCAGCTTCATGTAGTTAGTAATAAAAAATGAATTAATTAACTGTGCATTGTCCAGTTATATTTAAATAGGGTTTTGGACAGAGAGTGCAACCCAAAGTTACAGTGAATGCAGAAATGTGAAGTGTTCGTAGTCAAATCGTGTATTGTATATATAATTAATTTTCTGAAACTATACTAAATATGCCCTATGCAGGAAGGTGGAGTTTATAAGAAGAGATGATAAAGGTTTCTGATGTAAATAATATCTTTAGAGGCAACATTAAGGTACTCATTGTTAGGGTGTGAGCCCAGAGGAAGATTTTGCTGCTCACAACAGTCTTTTTCTTTGGGGATTATTGAAGCCTGACTTGTTTCCCCTAAACCCCCCCTTCAGGAGAAATGAGCAAAATCAACACAAGACAAAAGTTCTTCTGCTGTTCTCATAGGCTTCTCAGTTTTCTTCTCTTCAACAACCTTATGGATCTGAGAACTGTCCAATTTTGGTCTCTGAGACAAATTTCAGGTGTTGCACATGCCCAAGTTTTCTTTTGCATCTTATGGTTTATCTTGAAATCGGATCATTTGAGACAAATAAAGATCAAATCAGTGAGAGAAAAGAAATTTTCAGATCTTAAAATGGGATTGGGCTGAGACTAGAGGAAGGCTATTTCTCAGGAACTGAATTTAAGAAGTGTGAGAAAAAAAGTAAAAATCTCATACTGATGTTAAACTGAGCTCAGTTATGTCTAGGAGAAATAGGCTGGACACTGAAGAAGTCTTACATCGGATTTTCTTTTCGTCTGGGAATTGTTCAGCTCGTTTTTTGCACTATTTCACTGGCCAACATGAAAAAAGAGACCTGTAGTTAAGTGACAGAAAATAAAAGGCCTTATTAAACTTTCCAAATCTTTCAAAGAAAATATTTTCCCCAGTAATTTTCTACTCCACTAATCAGACAAACATAAACACAGTTTTATTGATTTCAAAAACAATGAAGAAGCAGGACTGAAGAAGCATTGACTTGGAGCCATTCATGCATGTATCCTTCTTGTTTGGCCAAATTAATGAACAATTCTGAATATATAGACTGACTGATTAAAATCCAGTGCGCTGCAGATAGAATAGTGTACTCAATAATAGTCAATTGTGATTGTTATAGTGATTTATTACTAAAGTACTAAAATACCATCACATATTTTGCCACATCTGTGTTATAAAAGCCATAAGTAATTAAGCTCAAGTTTTATTTGATTTATTTTAATATGGTATTTAATCAAATCAGTTAATTGCCTACACATGTATTAATACCTGACTTAATAAATGAATTACTATTTGCATTTTTGGCCACTATTATGTACACTGACCACTTTTCTGTTAGTGTCTTATAAAAAGAAATTCATATAAATCCGAGGGCACCATAATCTCCCACAATGCATTTCCAGCAAACACCATAGATAAACAGTGGAGGAATATCATTTCTGACTTTGATGAATCCTTGTAAAAACAGTTAAAAACAAAGACTCTTAAGCTTTACCTGCCTGCTACTCATCATAAAGCAAAATAGTCACTCATAACTATAGGTTATTCCAATACTTTCTTCAGATCTAAAGGTTGTTTAAAAAATAGCTTTTACTGCCTTAGTATTATACCTTAGAGGCAGACAGAGGTGGACAAAGTACTCACAATTATTACTTAAGTGAAAGTACAGATACCACTTGTCAAATGTTACTCCAATGCAAGTGAAAGTCGTACTGTCAAATTTTTAACTTAAGTTAAAATACTGAAGTACTTGCTTTTAAAAATACTTAAGTATTAAAAGTACATTTTCTTTCACTGCAGCCTGGCATTGTTGGCACAACACCTACAACAGCTGATGCCTCTGACTGGCTTGTAGAACCTCTAGAATTAAGAATTGGTCAAATGTTACAAAGAAAACAAGTCATTTGTTTATTTTTAATTGTAATTCTACAAACCCTTACGAACCAGTATGGTAAGTGTTCTGACACAAGTTGAGAGAGAAACTGCTGTAAAGGCAAATTAACAGGACAAAAAAAAGAACATAAAAAAACAAGGGCCTGAAGAGGAGGTATACCCGTACCCCCCCCCCCCCAAACACACACACACACACACTCACACACACACGAACTAAAGAGGCATTACATGTCCTGTCAGTCTTCTACACTAGTGTGTATGTTTTGAGTTATGGAGGCTGTGCTTTTTGGTCTAGGAGTGTGCGCGTGAGAGAGTGCGCGTAAGAATATGCGCGAGAGTGTGTGCGTGAGAGGTGTTCGCGTGAGAGTGTGCGCACGAGTGTGCACGTGAGAGAGTGTGCGTGAGTGTGTGTGGGTGTGGGTGTGCACGTGAGAGTGTTCATGAGAGAGTGTGCGTGAGAGCGTGCGTGACAGAGTGTAGGCGAGGGAGTGCGCGCGTGAGAGAGTATAGCACCGTGTACCAGGGATGGCCCGTGTGTGTGTGTTGGCAGGCAAAAAAAAGAAAAAAACAATCACGTTTCAGAAAAAGGGAAAAACTGCACTTTCAGAATTAAAAGTAATGACTAAGGAGACCCTTGATAGAAATGTAGTGAAGTAAAAAGTACGATATTTGTCTTTCAAATGTAGCGAAGTGAAAGTCATAAGTTTCCAGAAAAAAAATAGTACTCAAGTGAAGTACAGATACTGGAAAACTCTACTTAAAAATTTTAAAAAAAGTTTACATACATGTATATTTTGTACAATATTGAGAGCATTTTTTTATTTTATTTTTATTTTTATTTAATACTATTTTCGACATAGTACTTTGGCCTGTTTTTATTTTATTTTATTTTATTTTATTCTTTTTTATTCTATTGTTTTCTCAATTCTGCTGCTCTGAACTTTGTACTGTCCACTTTCTGCCGTTACTAATCGAATTTCCCACTAATAAAGGTTTATCTTATCTCATCTTATCTTACTTAACTACAGTACTCAAGTAAATCTACTTCGTTACTGTCCACCTCTGGAGATAGACATTAGTTCTACTGAACTGTGACATGTTCGTCAGTCAACAATATTTTCAAAGATCCACCAGGTGTTTGTCTGGCACTGGTGTGAATAGAAAAGGCCAGTGCTGGCTCTATTTAGTGCAGACAAAACAATGGTGTCTGGTGAGATATTGAGGTTTCATTAGCGTGAAATTACAAATTTGTAAAATTACTCTAAATACTCTCAATACACATCAATGCACCAGGCACATTTTTTATTTCATCCATTTCCAGTGTCGTCTATCTTAGATTAGAATTAGAAAGGAGTATAGAAAGGAGTATAGAAAAATTTCTAAGCCTCAATTACCAACCAGTAAAAATTCATAACAAGTTGGAAAAATGCTGCAAGTAAATGAACTTTATCAATAACTAATAGTCATATAAATTATTATGCATACAATAACATACAATGCAAAAGAGACTTCCAATTTTAGATCCATTTCTTCCACAAATTGCTCAATCATAAGTAGGCCTATAACTACATAGTATGACTAGAAATAATATTAATCAAACTGAAACTGATATGCTAAAACCAATGCCACACTTATTTATATAATAATTAAAATTTTCCCATAACTTTAGCCTCTCTCCAGTAACATTGCATATTCAGGCACGTAATACGATTTTTATACAATAACACATGAGAGGTGGTGAGATATTGTGAGAAATAGTTGAAGGGAACTGTTATTAGCCGCACAATCTATATTTGCAACGCACATTTAAATCCAACATCAGTAGATCATAGCAGATTAGTTGATATAAATAAATCTTACCTTTAATCTGCACCATACTGGGTGGTTGGTGGGTTTTTGTTTTGAGTGTACTTTAGAAGCAGATATACTCAAACTCTATTTTTCAGTTATATCACTTGCATTGAAAAGCATTGGGGAAATATTTTACTTTTTTAGCCATGCCAGCCATTTCTGGTTTGAAGCAACTTTGCCTATAATGTGCAATCTAACCTTCATCCTCTTTGGTATGCATCAGAGACACCTCCTGCAGCAGGCAAGTTTAACTTAGTTATCCTAACGCAAACAGCCACCAGGGCCACCCCAGAGGAAAGAAAATTCAAAATAGGATCTCTTCTTTGTCCAGACTATTTCTCCTAGACATAACTGAGCTCTGTTTAACATCAGTATAAGATTTTGACCATTTTCTCACACTTCTCAGATTTAGCTCCTGAGAAAGAGCCTTCCTCTAATCTCAGCTCAATCCCAGTTTAAGATCTTAAAATGCTCTTTCTTTTCTCTCACTGCTCTGATCTTTGTTTGTCTCAGATAATCAGATCTTGAGAGAAACCATACGATCCAAAAGAAGCGTGGTTGGCTTATAAATGAACCTGTACAACATCTGAAATTTGTCTTAGTGATCAAATTCAACTCTGGGTTTTATATGTTCTGAGAATCGTCCAAGACCTATATTTAAACTTCAGTTTCTCACTTCTGTCTTAAGTTGATTTTTTCTTTTGTTCCTTATTTCTCCTAAGGGGGGTGGTGTCCCCCAAAGACATTATAGTGAAGAGTGAGGACCTTCTGTGTATACATAGTGATGTCTTCAGAATGACTATTTTTATATATTGTTTCACTGACTGATGACCTTAGGTTGTTCTCTTACTTTTATGACCTCAGACTGTTATCACATAGGCTAAATTGTCCTTAGGCTAAAATGTTTACCACGAGGAACCTCAAGCTGCTTTGATGATCCCAGAATATTCTAGTTTTACTATGACAACCTCAAGTTATTTTGAGTTTTACTTTGACAACCTCAGGCAGTTCTGAACTTTTCTGTGATGACCTCTGACTGTTGTAGGTTTTACTATGATCATTTCAGACTGTTCAGAATTTTGCTATGATGACCACAGGTTGTTACAGGTTTTGCTATGATGATCTCAGGTTTTTCATACCCTGTTCCTATGGAGACTAAACCCTTAGCCTAACATAGCCAGCTTTTACAGTGATGACCTCAGGATGTCACTGTGAAGGATAACATATCTGGGTTTGACTATGAAGATCACAGGCTGTTAACATGTGGGGTAAATTGTCCTTAGTCTAGCATAACCGAGGTTCACAGTGATGACCTCAGGCTGTTACAATGAAGAGCAAATCACCACTGGCCTTACATAGCTGGGGGTTACAATGTACTCCCAGGTTGTTCTGGGTTTTAAGATGATGATTTTACGGTGATAACTGACTACCTCTAGCCTAAGGCTAACATAGTTGTCTTTCACGATTATGAATTGAGGAATTTTCTTTTAAGGCTCTATCTTCCTTAGACTAGCATAATGGTTTTTACAATGTCTTAACCCTGACGTTAACTTCCATACTATAACAGACATATACAGGATTAAAACAAAGAGAAAATGTCATTTAAAGCAAGTACAACTAAGAAATTACTTGGTGGCAGCTGGTGGCCTAGTGGTTAGGGAGTTGGCCTTGTGATCAGACGGTTGTGGGTTTGAATCCCAACTGCTAGTGTCATCACCAAGGTACCCTTGACCGTCCTCACACGCTGCTTCCTGGTCACCCCTCATTAGTGGCAGCCCCCTGCGTCACTTGGTGAGTGGGTTAAATACACAGTGTTCACGCTCTGTGGTGTGTTTAAGCGTGACTATAACGGGCCACTTTACTTACAGTTGTCTTGTGTTCTCATGTATTGTTTAGCGCTGCATATTATATTGTATCAACGTATGCAGCATTTTTAGATGTTTTAATTATTGTAATGTTGTTGTGTTGTGCCTTATTCCACCAGTTCCAACAGCAGTCTCAGGTTACTGTAGAACATGCCCTTACCCATTCTGTGACTTTTACCTTTAAGGAAAGAATATTCTTAGAAATAACCTGTTTATCGTGAGAGGCAGGAATGTACACACACAGGAGACACTGCAACACTTTAATTGGGTGTTCGCTCTTGCAATCATCTCTCTGGAGTGTTTTCTTCTCTGGCATCTACTCTGCTCATTTTATTTTCTTGGAGTTGCAAAAATACACATATATTTACACATAACACACATCAATAACATATTTGTTTTCTCAAACTCTAAGGGCCTTTTCAGACCTATATAGATTGATTTGGTCAGCTGAAGGCAATACATTATTACAGAGTCACATAATGGTGTAAGTTTCACATGGCGTTATTTTTAAATGGACCTAAATTTGTTAAAGAAGACCAGATCCCTCTGTCATTGCTCAATTTGGTGTTTATGGAAATAGATTAACACACCACTTTCCAATTTTTCAGTGGAGGGACAACTATGTGGGTGGACCTTGGCCCTGGTCACCGTTTATTACATCGTTTGCTTGCATCAGTTCAGGCAAATGATACAGTGTGAAAATGAGGCGCAGCTGTGGCTGGAAAATAATGTGTTGATGCACTGGAGTCGCCGAAGGTGCAAATCAGAAGGAGGCATATATTAGTCCTACTGAACTGTGAAATGCTTATCAGCCAAAAATATTTCCAAAGATCCACAAGGTATTCCCCTGATCCCCTATTGAAACACGGTCTACACTTGCTTAGCAGTAGTGTGCATAGAAAAGGCGAGTGCTGGCTCTTTTTAGTGCAGCCAATATAATGGTGTCTGGTGAGACTTTTAGGTTTAAGTACAAAGAAATGACAAATTTTTGAAATTACAAAAGGGCAAGTAACTGTTAGCAATGAATCTCTTTTTGTGGGTAGCAAGAAGAGGATACAGCTATGCTTCTGCTTGTTATTCGTTTTTTTTTGTTTTATATCTGTTCAAATTACATTTATATTTATATTAGGGCAAGTTATTTAACAATAGTATTTCTACCACTACATTTTGTGCATTTTTGTGCATATAGCATTTGTACAGAGTATTTTGAGAGTATTTCTGCAGTGTTTTTATTTGACTTTTAATCATACTTTATTACATTTTGTATTTTTCTTGTGTTTGCATCTCTGTGTGACCGTGCAGTCATAAAATAGACAATTTACTCTGTGATCAATAAAGTTTTCTGACTCTAATTCGGATTCCGATTCTGATGTACAGAGTGACTCATCTTATTAAATATGCACTGCAAAAATAACACTGGCTTAATTCATTTAACAGTATTAATGATAGAGGTTTACAAAAGGTAACAATTATATTTTATCTGACAATAAATTGAAATTTAAATGACAATAAATTGACTTTTTACTGAAAGATTTTTTTAAAAGTTTTTTTTCTGTTACACAGGAGCACATGGACATCTCCACATAGCAATTGTAAGTGGCCCTACATCAACAACACCCGAACTGACCACAAATGACAGAAATTGGGATGTAAAGAGGGTTAATTTGACTGTGTGAACCTCTCCGGACCTGACTGACACGCCAGAACAGGTTTGTGCAGCAATTTGTGCTCAGAGGTTAGCCAGTAACTGACAGCACAGGTCTATTTCACACCCGTTTGGAGTTGGGTTATCAACATGTTGCAGCATCACCCAAGAGATTGTGACTGCTATGAATTTTGTAATGAAGCTTCAGTACATTAAGCACCTCTCTGCAGCAGAGGTCAGGCTGTACAAAGTTTTCAATAAACAAGAGCAATAGATTGAACCTATATTAAGATCAAAACTCCGCCTGACAACTCATCCTGTTATTTCAATTCGGTTATAGTGTGGCTGACCATAGGATGAGATTTTGAGAATGAAGAATGAGATTTTGTAATGTAGAATGAAGCTTCAGTACATTAAGCCTCCCTGTGCAGCAGAGCTCAGGCTGATAGTACAAAGTTTTCAAGAAGGATAGAGATTCCCCCAAGTGACAGGTGGAATAGTTGGAAATCTTAATAAGATTAAAACTCCACCTGACAACTCATCCTGTTATTACAATTAAGAGGGAGATTATTCAATTATTTTGTAGGGCATTGTGGACCATAGGATGAGATTTTGGGACAATAATGTTGAGCGTGGAGACAAGACACATGATGCCTCTGTTTTCGTCCTCTCATCAATGTATAAACTTGACAGTGCAAGCACAGTGTTTTTCTACTGAGGGTTTCTGCTTCCCTTCTGTTAACTTAGCTTCTGAAACTTTTCCCAGAGGATGGAGGAGGAACACCACAGCAGCTCAATTTCAACCACCAGTTAAATCAATGATGTATTACAGTTAAGTGTGCCTTTGGGTGCCTCGAAGGATGCTGGCTTTGTGATTTTAAATGTGATGGCCACATAAACTATTTTTGTTTGTAAGTAGCAAAGTGCTTGTTGTGTGTTGCTGAAAACTGCAACGTACATACTGAGGAATTAGAGAGACATTATGGAAGAGTGTCTGAGGAGAAAATAGGTGAGGGTGTGGAATATCTTGAGCCCAACCGTAATACGACGGCATCAGTAATGCACTGTGTAGTTACTTTTCAACAATGTAAATGTTAAGCAAGACAAGTCCAGATTATGTAGCCCAGAGGCTTAAAAATAGCAAAATCTCTACGATAAGGTAACATATTGCTTGCAATTGCAAACGCGCACAAAGAAATCATAGATCTTATAATCTGTCTATAATTTATAGCACTATACCAAAAACAGATCCTTCAGCATATCAAATACATAATGTGCACATTAAAGGTCTACGTTAACAAAAACAACCTACAGACCATAGCAGTGTAGAATGGATGAAGTGCTGGGAGGGTTATTCTGGGAGGATGGAGATGGGGCTGGTGGGGATGGGGAGGGATTGCAGGCGGCAGGACAGAAGGTGGTGCTGTGGTTTGGAGTAGGCACTAAAGGTTGTTGTTTGTGGAGGTGTGGTCCAAGATGGTGTTGTTGAGGAATGAGGATGACCAGAAGGCAAAGAAGTTACAAGAATGCCCATTAGTTGCAGAAACATCTGGTTCTTGGACCGGAATCTTCTCTTGTAAACTGAAGTATCCACTCTAAAGCTGCACCTTCTTGAGCCATTTGGTTCTGCTCAGAACCATGAATATTCAGCAACCTTCATCTGTCAGTCATATATGCCCAGAATTCATCAGGTTGGCATGATTTTGCCTTTCTTTTTCTTTTATCAAGCTCCAGGAATGGGCAGTTTTCCTCTTTTGTGTGCGTGTGCATATACATATATATGTTTTATTCTGTCTGATTCATGTATATTACAGAAATTAAAGAAATAAAAGGCTTGCCATTCTTCCCATAATTTAATTATTTCACATCCCAAGATCCACATTTATTTGATCGTTTTGTTTTTGCTTGCTTTCTCACCAGTAGGACCATGTTCACCAGATGATGTGGGATCGAGGCCACCTGTCCTTGGGGGTCTCAGGTTGATTATTTTGGTTTGGAATAGAGTGTGATTCCTGTGTTCTGTGCTGCACAAACAAACTGAACTAAGGGTCAAATGCACTTTGCTTTGGTCTGATTCAAACAGACTTCAGGTGTGAAAATGCCCTAACACCCCTTATTCTATTCACCACATTTTAAAAACTTTTCTATTTGAATTACAGCAAGCCTAATAGTGCCTGAACGTAAGCTCGCTACACATTTATGAGCACCCTGGTGGTTCAGGTGCCCTAAGCGACTACTTATACTGCTTCTACTGCTTCTAGCAAGAAATGATCCTTAAATGCACAATGAGACTCACCTGTGAAAGGGGAAAAAAGTGATTATTTTATGCATCAACCCCAACAACCATCATTGAACATCAGGGGAAAAAAACAGGGAAAATGTAATATATGGGAATTTGAGATAACAAAGCATGCATGAATGCCAAAATAAGTATGCCAAAATCAGATTTTAGTTTGAAATCATGGATGTTTTGGAAGATAAAATTGCATGAAGGTTCTACAAGAAATAAAAGAGGGGGGTTGAATGCATTAAGGACCATGGCCTGCAGCTACATGCCAAATGTGGTGGTCCTGACTTGAAAGGTCTAGGAGGAGTGTGGCAAGCCTGCATAATTATCCAGAGCTGCATGTCAGGCACGCAGGCAGACACTTCATCTTCTCCCACTAATTGGAGAGGAAAAATAACACACCCTCTTGACAACATCCAAAAGGTGTCAAATAAAAGTTCACCCACCGGTCACATTATCAAAGCAAATCTTGTTTCCTTTGATGGCTTTAAAAGCTACATTTTTAATGGTTAAATTGACAAATCCCAAAGCTTGACAATCAGGACTGAAATTGAACATCCATTGGGATGAGTTTGATTTCAATGCATCATTAAATATTCTTCTCATAAAAATGGGCGCTTGTGTAATAATACATAATGTTTACTTCTTTATTAATTAATTGGAAAAGAGGGGAGATTATTGGCAATGGATGATAGATGCTAGAATATTTTAGAAGGCTTTATCAGTTTACAGTATTTCTACATAAATGGAAAGAAATTTGAATGGTGAGCCTTTCAATTTATTTCCCATTTTACTACAGAAGACCTGACAATACAAATGACTGAGTTTGTTCATGCTAATTATCTAATAAACCGCCCAGTGAACTGAAAGAGCACAGTTATCTGGAGAAAAGGTGGCGGGAACAAAAGAGGGAGGAGAGAGGATGAAGACAGAATAAAATTTATATTGTTTCATGGTTCACAAACCCTTGCTCTCTCACTCTCACAGGACTAAGATTACAGCACACATTCCTAATCCCACACGAAGAAAACACTTTATGTAAGACCACAGATGGGCCATCTAGTCTTTGTCAGGGCCTCTCTCTCTCAGTATATCTTCTACACTCTCAATTATTTACTGTATGTGCTTTTCCTTCTCTTTTTTTGTCTTTTTCACTCATTTAACTTCCTTCTTTCCACTTCCCCATTCTCCCCTCATCACCATGCCTTCTCTTTTCCCTCTTTCTCTTCCCACTCTCAGCTACTTGCCTCTGGCTGTGTTTCAGCACGTTGTGTGTTTGAGTCTCTTCCCCCTGCAGTCTGGCCCGAGTCCCTCGAATCCTAATGCACTCCATGTTTTCTGGCCTTCTATGCATTTCTAGGTATTTCTGTCCTCTCTCCTTACCCAGCCTCTCTTCTGAATGCCTTAGGCTTCTCGTTCCCCCTGGCTGTTCCTCTAAATGCCCCTGGGTCTGTATATATTGAAGTTCTCCGAATTACTCCCAGAAATAATGATAAGTTTTCAGTTGTGAGCAATGATCTTCTTTTGTGAGTTTACGTGTTTTTTATGAAGATTCTCACATTTGCTCTAGGAATATTAGCATCTTCTTTAAGGAAAACAGTTCTTTTTGACATGTAGTGATCACACATGGTATGCTGGCAAGTTAACCCATATAACAATAATAAATCTATTTTGTAAGATGCAAAATGCAAATTTCGCATTACCATGAACTTGAGTAATGAGTAAACCCATCAGAACTTTGCAAGGTTATCTATGACAATCAGTTAATCAATCGATGTCCATAATAAATTTAAACTCTCAGAAACAGCGATCATGGATACTGACAGAAAAATGTGTGGAAAAAATGGACCCCCCAGAATGAAGAACAAATCAACAGTGCATGGAGTTTCACAGCAGAATTATTAAGAAATCATGTAAACTCTCACTTGCACCAATAACATAATAGAAAAAATTATATACCACCTTTAAAAAAAAGAAAAACCCAATCTGTTCAATATTTTAAAAATCAGGCATCAGGAAACTATAAACTGCTTCCAATGTGCTCACACTGTCCAACTTCACAGGTTTTGAATAACTAGGACATTAAGAAACTACAAATAAAAATTAAGACATTAGAAGATGAACAGTGCTGAAAAATAATTTTAAAATGACTGAGGTTAGTGCCCATTGTAGGCTCATGGACAAGGGTTTGCATGGGCACTCTGACCGTCTTGTCACCCACACTCAGCAGGGTGTGAGCCGCGGCACGTCACCTCACCTCACCTCCTAATATAATAGTTCCGGCGTCCAGCATACAAGGCATCTCAAAATAAACTCGGCAACAGAGACCATTCTGCAGGGAGTTAGTTAGTGTGTCACAGGTAGATATGCTCAGTTTGGGTCTGAGAGCCTGGTCCAGTGTGGCAGACCGCTGGAGTTGGGATTGGGCTGTTCTGGTTCGGACTGCTGCGTTTGCTCCTAAATGCTTTCCGTTGAGGTGATATTTTAGACCTGATGTACTCTGATGATACAAACATTCCTTATTGCATGAATTGCAGAGAACAATACTCCTATCAACAGTTGCTTCTGTCAGTTTTTAAACAGAAACTTTCCACTAACTGGGCCAAGCAGCACGTTCTTGTCTGTGTCCTTCATTTCACAAAAAACCTGTGGCCAGAACAAGGCTGATTAATCACATGGTGCAATTAATCAGCATTCGTTTTTTTAACGCGTTAATTTTTCTGTGATTAATTGATTGAAATTAACATGTTCATTTGACACCCCTAGTTTTGATACAACCCTCTGGTAACTGTCAATAAATATTTCAGTGGCCACTGCCCAGGTAGTTATGTCAGTTTGGAGTAGATGAGATAACACAAATCGATGAGCCTTGGGGGTTCAATACCCTGTTGCCTATTAATGGTTTGTCCAACCTTTGACCACTGCTGGTAGGTAATGCTGACACAGTTTTCTGGCTGTTTAGATTTAGACCTTGTCAAAGTTGCTCATGTCTTCCTATTTGTCTGGATTCAACATGTTGACTTTGAGACTGTTCACCACTTAATATATCCCAGACACTTCATCTTTGAGTGTTTATTGCGGTGTATAGTTTTGGCTCATTGAGTTTAAAATAACAAAAATGATTATTATGGCGAATGATGCAAGACTTTTGAATGATAGCAGAAGCTGAAATAAAGGCTAAGAAATGACTATTGTGCTGGTTCTATGGACAAAGGGAGCAATAAACTCATTCCAAAGTAATAGAAAGTAAACAGTTGAGAGGGATTAAAACCATACCACTGTGAAACATGTTACAAATAGCATTATATTTAGCCGTAAAGGAGGAGACTCACTCATCTTTATTCACACAAATAAAAAAGACAGCACTATTCTGGTGCCATCTCCTTCTCAGGTAAGCAATGCCCATACACCAGGCTGTCCACATGATGGAAAAGAAACATAATTGATCAGACTAAGCAATCTTCTGCCAGTGCTTTATGGTGTTACAACCCCACGATCAGCCTAAGGGTGACTCAAAGCCCGTTACAGGTGACAGGGCAACAGTGAAAGTCAGACTGCTAACTAAACTCAAAAGGGAAGGAAAGAAACAAGACTCTACAACATGCAACAAAAATGTACCTAGTGTTGTAGTTTAGGGTATTATGCAATATACATATAAGCCATATACATTTATATAGGATATGTACACAAAGGGAAGGGGAACTTTGGCGACACTAATGACAAAATACAATAAAAGTCTTTCCTATACTTGTTTTTTCACAACTGTTACAGAAACAAAGCATGGAAACAAAAAGGCCTAAATATATTCTTCCCTCACAAATAGAATCCACAAGGGAATGTGCTCACCTCTTCATAATGTATCTAGAAAATTAATTTCCTATGTATGTCCTGTGTAAGAGTGCGTTAAGGCTTACCTGTTCTAGCACCCCAACAACCAGCAAGCATACTGCAAAACAGTGAACTGGCTTTCACGACAAGTAAACCAACCATTCACAGCACTCATTCACAAAGATCTCCTCACAGTTACTTTTACAACCTCCCCAGTGTTCTCTTCCAGGATGTTTTTTTAAAAATAGAAGCTCTGCCTCTCAACCACAGGCATTTGACTAGGCCATGATGGAAACACGCATCCTCCAATAGGTGGTCTTCTTCCAGGAATTGAAACTTACCATGACAAAAACACACCATGGCATATTTGCATGTAACACATGGTTGAGTTCTGATGTTCGTGGTGGCAGTGGACTGGGGTTAGCATTGGTACTTTGACCATTCTGTATCTTGGGCCTGGCTTTCACTCCCCATTTGCATCAGCGAGCCTTAGGGGTCCATGATCCAGTCGCTGGTTCACCACTTTGGGTAGATACTGATCACTGCAAGCCAGGGTTGTTTTGGAGATACTCAGACACAGATGTCCAGTCTTCACAATTTGGCCCTTGTACATTTTTCCTTCTACCAACACATCAACTGCAAAAACAGACCGTTCTCTTGTTGCCTTGTATCTTCCACTCCTTGGCAGGTTTTATTGTTAATTTGTATTGTTTTTATTCATTCCATCAGTCAAGGGATTTAATTTAGTGGCTGACTGGTGTAAAGCACCACAATTTGGCAATGAGTTACCACACAGCAAGAAAAGCTATATCGTGCTTAGATAAATTTGTGCTTAAATATGATTTGAAATGCAAATATTTGAAACGTCTTTCATGCCATGCTGCCCCCCTTTAAAACAACACAAACCCAATTATTTTTCAGCTGGCACATTCATTAATTATGCACAGCCATAAAGCAGCTGAACAATTTTTTTCAGCAATAGGTACAAAACACTCTGCCTTTATTTTGCTCTGAATTTCTGTGACCTTTGTTTTGACAGCCTGCTCTGTCCCTGTCCTGAATTCCCCTTTACACTGCCGACCCAACCCTGGTCCCTAGCACCCTTTTGGTCACTTTTCGTGTTGTATTTTGTTTGTTTCATACTGTAATGAATACGGAGAAAAGGATCCAATTGCAGAAGAGTGTTTATTTTGAAAAGAGAAATAAGTCCGTTAGGCAGAAAGGAGAAAACAA
>JBBJLS010101088.1:0-20261 GCA_037577275.1 Bryconaethiops microstoma | reverse complement strand
CTCTTGCATGGGGTGGGAGATGTTGTCCAACAGGGATGACAGCTTCGCCACCATTCTCCTGTCACTCACCACCTCCAGTGGGTCCAGAGGGCATCCTAGAACAGAGCTGGCCCTCAGGATCAGCCTGTTCAGTCTTTTCCTGTCCCCAGCAGAGATGCTGCTGCCCCAGCAGACCACAGCGTAAAAGATGGCTGAGGCCACACCCTCAGAGAGCAGTTTGCGCAAATACATAGAAAAGGGGCTTGTTTTCCTGCTGCATTATAGCAGCATGGGAGAAGGTGCATGGATCAAATGATGCTTAATGAAAGCAGGGCTCCTTAGCACAGACTTATGAAAGAAGGGACACCACACGTGATGTCATAGCAGCTCACTATTGTCCTGGGGCAGTTGTTGGCCTTCATAAGTGATTTTTCCCATTTTCAGCACTTGCTAATGAGAAATAATATTTTTGTTTAGCGATTGAGTATTAGATCAGGCCAACATCATTATCATCTAAACAATAAGCACACGAAAGACAGTTCTTTCCATAGTTCTTGATTCTTTTAAGAAAGTAGTTACTAAACAGTGTCTATTAGTGAATGATAGTGAATTGGATTAACCTTTAGAAACTAAGTTCGGACTTTTGCTATACTATTCATATAGAATTATGCAGTTACATATTTCATTACATAGGTAGCTGCCCAATTAATTATGCTGACATTTGACTCACTAAGCATACACTTCTGTTTTCTTGCTTGTTTGTTTCTGTATCAAGAAATAACACAAAATAATATATATTATTTTTCTTTCCTCAAATCA
Organism: Bryconaethiops microstoma; assembly: GCA_037577275.1. Lineage (NCBI taxonomy): Eukaryota > Metazoa > Chordata > Actinopteri > Characiformes > Alestidae > Bryconaethiops > Bryconaethiops microstoma. Next base: position 19,463 of record JBBJLS010101088.1, on the reverse strand, counting down.
GGATTGCAATACCTTTTCATATTCTAGTATTTGCAGGACTAACGATCGCAAAAAGAAAGTCTCAATTTTTATTGATTCATTTGGGAATGGAACATCAATGCCTCAGAGTTTCTGTGGTTTATTCTCATTTTGAGCTATATGGCTCAATTTGCTTCTGTGATGGAAGAACCCATTGGCATTTATGCAGCCGCAGTTTTAATCCTGTACATAACAGGAGAGTTTACAGGGCAAAACATAAAGGTGTAAATTCTGAGAGAGTTAAGAGTGACCATGTCTTTTAACTGGTAGCCACATTTACCATGACTGTACAAGTCCTCTACCCAGCATCTCCAACCATCCTACAATAAGTAAACAGTGTTTAGGACATAAGATGATTAGACTGATTCAATGTTACCACAACAAACAAGCAAAGAAGTGCTGAGTTCAGGCCAAACACATTCAATTCCCTTCCCTCATTCCCCTTCACAATGTTTAATGGCTTGCCCCCAAGCTGCAGTGTGGATTAGCAGTGCTTGCTTACTTATTTCATGATTTATTTGTTTGTTTACATTTTCCATCATATGCCAACCAACTATACAGGTAATCCTTGAGAATACGTCAATGTTATTTCTAATTCTAAGTATTTATTATGTTTAATACATGTCTTATTATCATTTAATGCCCATTTTCCTGTGATTAGTTGTCTGTAGCCAAACTGGTCCATTTCTATGGAAACATGAAGCACTTTTTCAAGCTAAAGAATATGTACACACAAGCACATGCACACACACATATACACACATGCTTATTGCAATAATTAATTAATTTTCTAAAGGCCTGAACATGTGATCTTAAAGTGGAAAATAATGAAATGATGGAAATTATGAAATGTTTTAAAGGCGAAAATGTAGGGGCCTTTTCATGCAACAACTTTTAAACTTTTGAAATATTTTCAACTATTCAGAAAGTTCACACACCTGCCCCCTTGCCCCAAATAAATCAATAAATCTGCATCTAGTTCTGTCCAGGACCTGTTAGTATTGTGCACACTGCCTAAATCATCTCAAACTTGCTTCCCATTGAGTTGCAAAACAGTGTCAATTAGACTTGCTTGTGCAACTGCTCACACTTTATTACCTATCATTATTCAGAAAACAGGCAAAAGTGCGGTCAAATTTCAGACCTTGAGACCTGCTACTACTGTCTTTAACAAAACGATGTACGTTTACATATTTTAGATAGACCACGTATTGAATCAATACATTTTGAGGCAAGTGTGTGACCATTTAGGCATGAAGTTTGCACAATGCTAATTATTGGACAAAAGTAGTGCAACAATATAATATCTTCAAGGATCCTTAAAGGAATTTTTAGAACACACAAAATGTATTGGACAGAATGGACAAATGGACAAAAACAGCAACAGCTGAGAAAACAAACTCTGCCAAAAGGTACTTCACTTATTTCACTTAGATTTTTTGTGGTTTACACCTTAAGCTACACTACATCTAAATAAACTAGACAATTTATGTTCACTTTATGATGAGACATCAGTTCGTCAATGTCTTTCCGTTATGGTAGCATAACAACACTAACAAAAAAAAAATCTTCATATCGCCCAATCCTAAGTATCACCTTAAATTAAGGTCTTGTGTGTTGAATTTTCAGAGCAGTGCAGTCTGTGTGTGTGTGTGTGTGTATGTGTGTGTGTGTGTGTGTGTGTGTGTGTGTGTGTGTATGCAGAGATTTTGGAGCGCTTCAGAGTGAGTTGTTTTGTTGGGATTGTCTCTGTCAGCATGGAAATGAAGAGCGTGACTCAGGACCTGATTGAGGCCAGGCCTGCAGCAGCATGTGGCTGTTCAACCCCAGCTCCTCTCTCTCACTCACTCACTCCAGCATTCTACCATTGTCACTCTCCCACCGCCCCATCCCTTCCTCTCTACTCACTGGGCTGTCTCACTCCATCCTTGTCCACAGTCGTACGCTACAGGGATAAACATTACCACAGCACTGCGGACACACGAAGGAGAGAAAGAGTTTGTGAGTGTGTATGTGTGCGTCATCCTGTGTGTGTGTGTGTGTGTGCGAATACACCTGACCATGTATGTGTGTGTACATGGCTGTGTGGGAGAGAAAGAGGGAGATACGTTTGTAGGGAAGTGTGACTGTGTTATAGAGAGAGCAGGACAGAAAAACAGGAAGACAGTGTGTGTGCATGAACCCAGCATGCAGGTTTAAGAGGACCTGCTTTTTATGTGTATGCGTGTGAATTACCTTTAAGAATGAATCATTACATAAAATGATCCAAACTGGGCAGTTTTTAAGGTTATTTAATTACAATAAGGCTTAATTATGAATGGCTGTTGTCTATGAAATGTAGTAGGTCAGCATGTAGTAGTAGTAGTACAAAGGAACATAAAATAAAACAATTAATAACACTTGTAAATATATGTGTAAAATACGTTATTAAATGATTACTGTATGGGCCATTAAATCCAGCATCCTTGACAACTGAAGTAATGCATTAGTTACATTTTAGCTTGGAATGTGCACTTTTATTTTTAGGTTTTTGGTCATTTTAGAAATGGTATATTTATCAGTGTCTTGTGGGATCAGACCTATCCCGAAGATGTCCTTGGGTGCTGTTACACCTCTTCACACACTGCCAGCTTAATGTCCCTTGCAGAAACTGTGAAATAGTTTCACAAGGATGACCTTTTAAGTGTTGATGTGTTGTCACTTTAAATGTTTGGCTTAGTATTCTACATGAAAAAAAATGGCACAGTTTGTAATGTTTGCCTCAAATAATGTACAACTAACCTTTATTTAGGTTGTTTGGCTACTGCACATGTACTTATCTCATCAAGAGTGGGCTGTTGCAGCTTGGGGCTTTGCCAGCAAGTGGATTGGCTCTTTTTGTTGGAGGGCAGGACTTTCCCCATAAACATAAACCAGAGTTACAAGCTATTAATCTTTTTTTTTAAATTGAGTTTCCTTCTCATTCATAATGTTTTTAAGTGTTATTCATGTATAATAACTACTCATGAGTCATTAGTGTAAAACTGTCATTTACCACTGTAAAATGTTGCCATATATATTGACATTGTTGTCCTACTCTAATAATGTGGAGAAAGCCACTGCTCCACATTAATATTTTGATCCCACACCAACATAAAAACTATGCGAATTCACTGTGTGATTTCCCACAGCACCCCATCATATTTCCATTGAACACTTTAATTTGCCTTGAAATCAGACCGTATGACAACTGTTCCCAGTGTGGAGCCGATAACAGGTGGACATGGATATCCACTGGTAGAACCACTAGCAGCCATACGTGTAGCCTAGCAATTAGACAAATTAGACTACAAAAATGACATTAGTTAAGTTAGCAAATGTATGTAGTGTTATTGTAATATACTATGTTCTATTTAATTTTCAAAGAAAAGGTGATATCCATGCAAGAAATGATTTGTTTCGACAAAACAACTTCAGCTTCAGTCCCATGACCAGAAGGAAAGTGGTAATTAGGATAAGGGGCAGAGAGAGTTTAACAGAAGAGACATAAGTGTGGACATAAGAGAGAAGATGGAGACAGTTCTAAGCAAACACATCCTTGAAACAAAAAGAGAGGCGGTGATGATAATAATAACGATAATACAATGGGAGAGATGAAAATCTGTGATGGCAGTCTTTGTGCACAGAGTGCTCAGTTAAATGAAATTACAGCAGTCAAATACCTTCTTGTTATTAGTTGTAAGCTACAAAGCAGTATAATTACAGTATAAGCTGTTGCTCAAGCCTTCATAAAGCCTCTCCTGTCCGAACGAGTTTCTGTTTTATGTTGTTGTCGTCTCTGTTTTTAGCACCATGCACAGAATACCTTACTGTTGGTCTGGAGTGTTGTGCTGGTGGGGCCCCCCCACCCTCACAGCATACGAGCACAACTACACCACTGCACGTTAAACATGTTTAAAAGTTCAATTACATTCACAAGTGGGCATTTTAATCACTTGCCATGATTTGCATAAAATAAATAAATAAACTGCTGGTAAATGAATTTTGTGATTGCTGGGGACTGTTAACAAAACTCCCCGCCAGGCAGAGGCCTCTATCCACACTGTACAGTTATCACTGTAGGGACCACTCTGAGTATTTACAATTGGTCCTGATATAGTAACCTTGGTGTTTTTTTTTTTAAGTGTTCTAGTATCTCTGCTTTATCTCTGCTCTCTAAAACAGACTCACCACCATTGCAGAACCCTCGTCTTCCTCCGTAAAAACACAGTCCATCATAACTGAATGGAAAGAGTCCAGCAATAACGCAAAGCCACTGGCCATAAACCAAACAGGCTGTCACCACTGAATGCTCAACACACACACAAACACACACACACACACACACACACACACACACACACACGCACGCACGCACGCACGCACGCACACACAAACACACACACACATACACCAACTCTAAGTAGCATGTGAAGGGAACATTCTTGCCTTCTGCAGTCGTGCTGACATTGACGTCAGTGACTAACAGGCTTGTTTGCAACATTGGTCATATAGTCACTTCTCATGGTTTGCTGGGTGACTGGTCATTTTTTAAAGTAATGCTTATCTCCTTTGGTCTAATACACTCCCCACACACAAACTGTTTAGAATTCCTGCTATGAAAGGATTTGAAATATTACTTGTAAGTGTTTATACTCTTACAGCTCTTACCACCCATTCGCCTCATGTTACATAAGAATTATGCATGCAGGCAAATATTTTAGGTTTGTGAATGAATATACACAGCCACAAGCTGATAACGGGGAGAAAATCTCAGGCCTCAAGTGGTCAAAGGCCATAGCACAGTGTCCATCGGCTTTGTGCCGTGTTCGCCACCCACAGACGTGACTTCAGCAACTCATATTTTGAAGATTGAGTACCTCTCTTCCACAAATTCTTTCTTTCTTTCAGTTCGGTTTTGTTAATAACTGTTTGGATGTAACATGTTTTATTAAACAGTATATTTAATTCATACAGATGTAACATTGAGCCTGTCATGATCATGAAATTTTAGGTGACAATAAATTGCCATATACCGTAAATGATTGAGATCATCAATTAAGTTGTCTTTTTCTGGCTAATTGTATGCAATTATTAAAATACAGGCCTAATGTAGCGTGTTACTTCTTAGCTGTCGCTACTTCATAGCTTCCGAAAGACAACACAGTTTAAGCTCAAATAAACAAACATTACTCACGACCGCCTTCTTAACATGTACAAAACTGATTAGGGCTTACCGTTGTAAGATCCATGATATTTCTCAATAGATGCTTTTTGTATGCGCTGCCTCAATCCAAAGGATGAAAACACTCTCAGCTCTGATTCTGTTCATTGTGATGTGATTGTAAAAGATAAAAACAGTGGGAAATAGTTGTGGACAACTCAGATAATACATTCTGGTGGTCATATAATAATTGTGAAAGGCTTACTGATAAGGATGAGAGATTTGGTCAAAAATAATACCTCCAGAAATTTTTACATACAATATCTGTCACAATATTTATTTTTTTCTGATTTCTCATAAGATGAACAGACAAAAAAGAGGAGTGCCACATGTAATAAGACTATCAAAAACTACAAGAACAAATGAGTTCTACTCAGTTTTTGAAGACTGCACTGAACTAAACACAGTTAAACACAAATAACGAGGCTTTGTTTGTAATGAATGATGCAGCTGGATAGTCCTCTTTAAGCACTGACAATATCACAATGTGATCAGCATAGTATACAGTGATGGATTTTATCATAATTATAATTATCATACTGCCCAGACCAACCAACTTGTCAGGTCTCTGTGTTTTTGCTTTTGTTATAGGACTTTTATTTTGAAACAATAGGTCTCTGTGTACACAGTCACAGTCTCAGGTGTTCTGTGTTTTAGTTAAATGATTGTGTTTTATGATTGGTTGAGGTCTGTGTACGTTTAGTATTTAAGTTCTTTGAGTTTCAGTCCTGGTGGATGGTCAACCCTCACTCTTGTCATCATGTTTAACCTCACGTTCCCTATTCCTCTTGTGTCTTAGGTTTAGTGTTCTTTTGTGAGGCCCTGGTGCCTTTTTGTTTTGTAGTGTAGAGTCTGTGTTTTTTGTAATAAAATTCCACCAAAGGGAATCTGCACTTGTGCCTAGCCTCACTTCCTCGTGCACCGGCCGTGACACAACTACACGTTTCATTTCAACTTGTTCTCACTGTCACATAATAGGATGATTAAACTGCTGTATAGTTGTCAGAAACAAAGAGAAAACATACAAGCTGGTCTTGTTAACATTTTTTAGAATGCCACTACCTAAAAACTTTTAAAACCTGCCCAGTCACACAGTCATGTCAAGGGAAAAAACTGACTATTCTTTTTTTGGTTCTTTTCCCTTTTTCTAATTGAATGCCCCTCCACTTTTTCGCAGACGGCAGTGGGGGCTGCAGCTGTGGGCAGAGATGAAGGCAGCTTATGTAAGAAACCCTCGCATTGTTTGCTCACTGCTTCGAGCGCTTCCATATGAAGTGAGGATAACAGACTCCCAGTCAAGGCAGTTTGAGCCTTTCCATCAGTGAGATTAACACAAGAAGCACCACTCTAGTTAATACTCCTGACATACTATGAAGCAAGGCTTCACTACGATGAGCACATGGATGGGAACACGGTAAAAGTTAATGGCAAAAATCACTGTGATTGCCCACGCTAAACAACAGTTGATCCGTTTTGTCCTCCATACATCTTTTCCTGCCATTAAATCAGTGGGTCCTCAGAATTATGAGATTGGTAAGTATTCCAAATATGAATATTGCTTCATAAATAGTACAAGCAACATAGACTGCACACTGAACCAGCATCATAATCTACTACTGCCAAAGCTACTTACTACTTCGCTTGCTTTATGTCTGGGTATTTTGCGGATGTCTCATCTTAGGATGTAAGTTTAATGCACGCAAGCATCGCAATACTGCATTTGACTACTTAATGACCTTGTAATTCCAAGAACCCAACATTAACCAAAAACAGCTGTGTATCAGGGTGTTATAGGAGTGATTTTTAAAATGACCTTTTATTTCCAGTGAAAAACATGGCTTAGACCCAGAGGATGGCAACTACTCTGCGGTCTATTGCACATTGATTTAGTGTTTAGCCATCTTTAAAACAAGCATCCTGCACGCAGCGCACTTAATGCCATCTTGGATGAATTTTGGTCAGAGCCCTGCATCATTTAGCATAACAAAATGTGACATTTTTAAGGTCCAGCAATCTTTCTGTTTCAAGTGGCTTGTCGACTGTGCCTGACATCCACTACTATCTTGCTGCAGTTGAAAACTGGTTATAATATTCCTCCCACGCTATGATGGATGTTTAATTTTTGACATTTCTTACTGACCTTGGGATGAAACATTGTCAAGTGTCTTGGAAACTAATCTCTGAGTAGGGAAACAGGATTAAGTAGGCAGATCTACAGAATAATGAGGAGGAAAGGGTTTAGCTTTACTCCCAGCTACAGACTCCAGGGCTAAAAGCATCATCAGTTCATCAAAAGTTTGTGACAGCTTTAATCTGTGTGCATTGCTGTTACTGTCGGATTGGTGGTGAAGCAAACAGGCCACGCACTCTCTGTGTGTGGGTTTGTGTGTTTGTATGCAGGTGCTTGACGTGGGCGTCATGTTGCCATGAGTTAAAGAATGGGAGAATGTACCTCGCCCCTTAGAAGCCACAGTTCTCACTGGAGATGACAAAAGTATGCTGTAATATTACTATATTTACTACTATATTCATGCTGCAGAGCATAAAGCCTGCCTTTGTAAAGCCTTTAACATATGTGCAACATTTTCATCATTTTTGAGACTATGCAAACAAATACACAAAAAAGGCAGAGACTTCATAGTGTATTGGATGCAAGATGACAAGTAACATATATGTAAACCGGCAATAAAAGTACATTTAGAGGGATTTCATTTGTTGTAGTGTGGCAACATTTTAGCACCTGTTTTCTGCATGTTTCTTTCTTCAACTAAAATACACAACACAGGTGTCACATCTAAACTTCCCCAAAACACACATAGACACAAGAATGCAAATGCAATTCACCACATAACTCTGTAATTAAATTTGTATTGACTAGTGCTTTTACAATTAATTTATTACCACCACTATTCACACAACATTAGAACACGTTCATAGTTTTACCCTTCGAACCATGTGTAGCGCAGGCTGAAGCCCAGCTGCACAAATGCTGAGTGTTACTGTTACAGCATCTGTGATTGCAGCCCCCTAATTGAAATACAGCACTTAAATAGCTTTCAATACCTTCAAGACCTTCAGCAGGTTGTGTTGGAAATTTCTTACCACATAAATTGATAAATCAATCAGCAGCATATAAACCCAAGGCTGAGCTATTAGCACGCAAGTCACTTTTGATCAAATATGGAGATCTGACAGGATTTCTGCTCATCTAGACAGCAATAATGAGTAATGAGTAAGTTCAAATGCTAAATCTTTTCAAATATTGGTCCAGCTGTGCTATTCAGCTGGCTAGTGAAATAACTTTCAAATATAAGAAATCTCTTTCATCATTGAGTTATTTCAGTGTTTGTTAGTTTGTATTGTTTTAAAGTGAGATTTTATAGCCTTTGAGAAGCAGTTAGAGTGTTTGGTATGTTCCATTTTATTCTTAGTCACTGACCAACTGTGTGAATGTCTTTCAAAGAAATGGGCAGACTTGCAAAACTGTAGCTGCCTGGGGAGAGTTCCAGGCTAAATGTGGAGCCTAGAAAGTGTCAGTAATCCCAAGGTGTTCTGGGGTGTAAAAGGTTAAACAAAACACCCCAGAACAATTGTTGGTATGAATTACTGTGTTATCAATGTAATCAAAAGTAACATCCCGACTTGCACCTGATTTCGGAAATAATGCTTAGGGAATCATTTCAAATACAGTAAGAATTTACTATGTAGCTGTGTGATTCCTTCCGTATTTACAACTGGAAACAGGAAAGTAAAACTTCTCATAATTCCATATTCATTTATAAGTACATAATTATTAATAAATGAATCGGTATATGTATATACCTTCGACTTCAAATGTACCCTGACGTCTTTTGTCTTTGAAGAACAGGTTATTTTATGGGTGGTTATTTTGCATAGTAATGCTATCGTGCTCTGTTAGGTTCTGCCTGTGGGGACTGTGGCTTTTAGTGGTGGTGGAGAGCTCCACAATAGCTGCTGTGGAGCACAGTATAGAGACTTTTTTTTTTGACTTCTCAAGCTTATTACGCTAGAAAACAGATACAGTCTCAAAATCAGGAGCATGTGCCAGCCAAGCATGCCATTACACGGCATTGTTTAGTGGAATTTGCTTTAAAAAAGACTTTTGCCTGTTGCACTAACAGTGTTTTTGCACTAACAGTGTTTTTAGCAGCTGCAATGGTGAAAGTGTGAGTTTCCTTGCTCAATGTGACACAGAATCGAGCAAATCCAAGCAGCATGTAGAATCACATGTGCTTCATAAAAGGAAAACACACTAAAATGGCAGAGACGTCATAGTTTCTTGGATGGAAGTGACAAGTAGCATATGTGAACTGTCAATGAAATATACATTTAGAGACATTTCATATATGGCCTACACTTAAGATACACTCACTTGCTAGGACTTCATTTCAGGCAACTTTTTACCATCTGTTTTCTGCATCTTTCTTACTTTAGCCAAAATAGACAACACAGGTGTCACATCTGTTTTGCAGAAGTCTAGAGAAAAAAACATTTAAACTTCCCCAAACACGAACAGACACGCGCGCACACACACACACACACACACACACACACAACTTTTATTACAGCGGGCAGCCTTGCCTGCTCTCTGTTGAAATAGCTGAAAGAAAGAGAGAAATGCTGTGTTCAGTAGAGGCAGCAGTTCAGCGCAGAGTGTGGCGGGAGCATGCAGTTTTGTGAGAAAGCACACCTCCAGATTTAACCTGATGTCACCTCCAGTGCAATGTCACACTCTGCAATGTTCCTGCTCATGTGAAAATGATGAGGCGAGAGGAGCTTTGGGTAGTGAAAAGACAATCTGATAATGGAGTATTGACAGTGTTTCTCAAAAGTCCAGCTGAAATATTGAACAGGAGATTCTTATTGGGAGGCTGTGAAGCAAAAAAGATTTTTCATGGGTTTTTGTTGGTTTGGGGAGGGAAAGGACTTTTCACATCTCATACAGAGACAACCAACTGCAGAACTATCAGAAAGAAGGCCTGGGAGGTCCCACATTTAGCAGCTTATTTAAAGCTTAGGAAATGTTTTGTAATAGTGCTGTCAGATTTATTCCAAGGTGTCACTCATTCCCAACTTGTATATGCAGACTTTAAGGAATGAATTGACTGTATATCATTGCGGTCATAAGAAATACCTTTAGGTGTCTAAAACGGTAAACTAATAAGAGAATTACTTGTATGGTAAAGTAGCAGGAATTTTCATTGTCTTTCTTTGATCTTCTGGGCTCTATCATAAACATGAGCATGTGACATTTCAGATTAGTGCATAAAACTATAAAAAACTACAATGTACAGTCCGAGGCTTCCTCAAAGCTGTTCATAATGGTAGATAGTACATGTATGTAGCTAATGTAGTAAACCTACTTTCGACCTGTGCAATGTTTGTATTTTCAGTCGTGGGATCATTATTCCAGTATACCCGTAACATACTTGGCAGGCATTGTGGGGAATAAAAAATTTAGGAACAAATTCTAGCTTCATGTATTGTTATCTATGCTGTATTGCACACATTACCACTTCTAGCTGGTTGCGTTGTATGGGGAAGTATGTGGAGATTGTGGAGGAACTTCACATGGTTTGTTTCTGATCCCAGCTTAAATTCCTGGCTGCTGGGTGGAAAAATCATTTTATTTTCCAGACGGTTGCCAGTAGACAGTAAGAGAATAAAACAGACTTTTAAAGGATGATCCTAAAAGGAGCTCCACTCTGTAGGCCTGCTTAACTCAAAACAGTATAGTTTACCCTTTAAGAGAATGTTCCTGGATTTTTCAGTCTAATCTCTATCTGCTGTGTTGGTACTGTAGCATCAGTTATCACAGATATTTTGGAAATGATTCCCCGCACTAATGAAGGAAAACCTGATGACTAGAAGAAGCCATTGGGCAGTTGAAATTTTCAATAAGACAATTTCCATTTCATCCACAATTTTTCCTTCTACTGATGTCAACAACAGCAAAAACCCTAGATGGAAAAGCCAATAATTAAAAAAAACCCTACCTTTTTTACAAGTTTAAAAAATGAAGTTTTTATACTTGCATGAGGTGGATAATTTGAATAAATCAATAAAGAGACAAACAAAAAGAGAAATCTTCGAAAAGAAATTTCATTTTTCAAATGACATAACATTATATGTCAACATTACTCTGGGTACAGTAAACATTGCGGTACATGAAACTTCCCAAAAGTACATTTGGACCAGTGCTGTAGTGGCATTTCCAGCGAAGTGGGATAGTCCTCATTAAATGACCGCTGGCCACTCAGCTGGTATCTCTGAATTATTAGTGCTACTGCCATGTCCACCAGACAGAAGGATGTTAAGACTCCTATACCATGAGCTAATAAAGGAGCGAATCCCTTTATCACACACAGTGGCGTTGCAGCGCATGCATGTATCCTCATCTTCAGGAACTGATGGACTGATTTTCTTCAGAAATTCTCTCAAAGTTCATGAAACATGTTAATGGTAAACCACCTAAAGGTAATATGTGAAGCAGGTGTTTTGTATATATGGAATTCAGCAACTGCCCATTGGCTTCCTTTTGAATGTATTTTCTGTAGTCCAGAGAAACATGCGCAAATAATTGTCCATAATCAACCATGCACTACAGTTGCAAAACACTAATATAACCCTTTAAATCATACAAATAATGGTATATGTCATTTTGGTACATTCTGTGATATGTTTTTTTTCTTCCATGTGATACAAAGCACTGCCCTGCTCTTGTCTGTCCAAGTCCATCTAGTGCCGAGACCAAGCTCAGACTGATATCACCAAACCAACCAGCACAGTGTGGCTGATACTACAACATCTACTACAGAGCTGCAAAACTGTCCTCTTAATTAGTGGCTGTCGTGGTGAGCAGTTTTCCTGTTGCGAGTAATGGAGAATCACTGTATAATGCAATTGCCAATAGAACTGAGATGAGGCGGGCATGTTGGGGATCATCTGGTGCAGACACTGTAGGAATCAGCAGTGAAATCAGAGCACATAATTAGCGTTACTCTGAGATGATGATTGCACTGCAGGTTGGCAGGGTAATTTTTTAGGCAACGTGTTTGTGAATGAATAATAAATGTTCTTGTGAAATCTGGAGACTCTCTCACATGGGGTTTAATAAGAATGTGAGTGCATTTAAACACATTTATAGATTGATAGACTGTGTTTTTACTGTATTAGGGAACGGACAGTTTTTGATATGGCTCTCTAAGCCCTTTGTGTTAAATTATGTGTTTCTTACTGTATGTAGGCTTTTCATTTTGTTTCTGCCATGTGAATGTGAACCGTTTTTCCTTTGTAGTTTGTATCAGCAAATGGTTTAACGAGACAATGCAAAACCGCACTGGTTGGTGTGAATTGCTAGATAACCATAAATATCCCAGACTGGACACCTTTTCACCACTCCCCTTTATAAAAGGACCCATATCCAATAGTTTTCTTGTATTTTATTTTAACTCATGAGATTCACTTATGACATTTGATGTTTGTAAATGAGCTCCTTCAAAAATCAATCCTGGCAGAAATACACCTTATTACTTCAATGTAAATAAAGAGGGTTAAACTCATGTAGGCTGAATAAGCAGTTTATGTAAATTATAAGCAGGTTTTTGTGACATCACAAAAACAAGGAATTCAAAAAAAGCATTGTAGTTTTCATATAAAGACTGAGTAGACATGGGAATGAATGGAGTAGTTTGACATTTGAACAGCACACACACATGAAATAAAACCTCTTTTAATTCAATAAGTGAGGAACATTTGATTTGCCACAGTCCAGTTAATGTCAGTGAAAACTTCTTAACCTTCTTTGTACATCTGCATCCTAAGGCCTGTTGTTTATTTAACTACATGCAGGTGAGTTGTTACTGAAACTATAATGGTGAGGAAGGGAATCTGGATCTTGTTGGAATTCAGTGGCATATGCATAAAGCATCTTATGTTAATTTCAGCCTTAAGTTTTAAATTTTATCTTAAGTTACATTCGCAAAGTCCCTTCAGGAAAATGTTTAAGTGGAATATTAAAAAAACGTGGGAATATGGAGGGGTTAATGTAATGGTCAATATTCTCTGTAATGCATAGACAGGCATAGAGAGATGAGCACCTCTGATTCATCTGGCTCTGTCCCTCTGCTGTACTGCTCAGCCCTGCTATCAGAGAAGCTGTGGCTGTTCTCCAGCCATATCCTGGCAGCTGATTACCAACAGACAGTAAGCTTGATGTAATAACCGCCATATGGGCCACTTTCCATCTCCTTACCACCCCTAATGAGGGACTGAGGCAAGATCAGGCCTCCAGGAGGGAGAGGTGGCAGACTTAATATATGCACATTTAAATTGAATACTGACAAAAGTAGTGAAAATACGTGGGGAAAAATGCTTTCACAAAATGAGCACATTTTGTACTCACAGCCCTTACCTATAGTTTGAGCAGATGCTTATGCAAATAGTGCATTACTTCACTCAAGCTAAGGTAATTATGATGTAACACTGAGGCACCTGCTTGAACTTACACCCTTCATTACTCTTAAAAAAATAAATAAATAAAACATAAAAAAAGAACTGAAACTGAAAAAATGCAGGTTGTGAACAGCACACTTTACTATGATGGCATGGCACTGCAAAATACATTACCGTCAAGTACAAATGCATCTTGCACTCGGCTGGAATTATTCCACACTAGTAATAACGGTTGCTTTGTTTGTTACAGTAGGAGCCGTGAGGCAGCTTCAGGTCAGATGTGTGGAGCAGATGTGTTCCTTCGCAGCTGCTCTAATGAAGGAAGTGTGTCTTTATCTACAGTGCTATTATGCTTCTCTCCAGTCATACGCACATTATTCTCCAGGCAGCCACTAAATGTACGGTGGAAGCAAATATGCACTAATATGTATTTTGTAAGCACATTTCCTTTCATTTTCACAGAATTGTCAATTTTCATTATCCAGAAATCTGTGTTCAGTGGTTTGCCTTACTAAAGAAGTTCTGTTCTTTAGTTACAACTGGTTTTCTTGTTTTTTTCCAATTGCTTAAGTGTACCTCAAATCTGTCCCAAACTCTCAAAAGAAACAAACAAACTCTTAAAAGAAACCCCTGACTGAAAACTGAGCTCTGGTCATTTACCACTGTCCTCTTGCCCTGTATAATATGCCAATGAGTGTGCCAACCATTCAGTGGCAACCATGCCAAGGCCTTGTGCTAATGGCTTAGTCTGCTATGCTGCTCTTACGGCTGTATAACCTTACATGACACGGTGATGTCTGTGCTATAATCACTGCCACCTCCAGAACTCGTGGAAGATTGACAGACTTGCTGGTCTCTTTTGCAGCCATTAGCTGTCTAATTACGCATGAGATTTGAAAACTCAGAAGTGGCATAGCTAGGATCTTCTTATGCAAAAGCAATTTAATGGGCACCTCATATTGTTCACAACTATTACATAATCAATTCTGTTGATAGTTTCAAGGCACACCATGAGCACCTAACTTTAACCTAAATGTTTACTACGTATTTGACTTGTAATAATTATATGTCATATGCAGCTTGCTTTTGACTAAGATAAGAAAGTTACATAGATTCCCAAGAACCCTTGCAGTGATTTTGATAAAATGAACATTTTGATATTATTTGAATGAAATCATCCATTGTGAATACAACACAGATAAATGACATCAGCATGTGTCATGAGTGTACACGTGTCTCAGAGTCTATATGTGTGGCCAAATAATCTATATTGAATATAGAAATCATTTGTGCATAAAACCAAATTGTCCTGAAATGATGGGGGGGTGTTCTCTGTTCTCTGACACTAGGTTACCCCTGACTTGACCATGTGTACCTTAGCCTGACTGGTTCATTCCGTGAGCTAGTTATGTGCTTCAAACTGATGCTTTGTTTGTGCCCTGCTCTCCTCTAATGGCAACAGGATTTACAAGACCCTGATTTGGTAAGCATGTCCAAATTTTGGAAGGGTGTTTGTGGGAATTTGTGGACTCTGTGTGGGCCACTGGAATTCCTCCACACCAGACTCATCAAACCATGTCCTTATGAACCTCACTTTGTGCACAGGGGCACAGTCTACCCTACTGTAGCTTTGACAATACCCTTCCCTAGACCTAAGGAACCTAGCCCAAACCCAGAAAACTAGACCCAGACCATTATCCCTCCTCCGCCAAACATGATGACCCATTCTATTGCCAGTGTTTGTCTCTTGAGAATGGATGGTAATGTGTTTGATTTTATACACCTGTTGACAATGAATTATTTGGGAGGAGATCTACCTGGTAAATCCTTAAAATTCAATATTTGAGGTCACATCATGGAAAAATAGATAACTTTGTTTGTGCCTTGCTCTCCCCTAATGGCAACAGGATTTACAAGACCCTGATTTGTACGACCTTGATTCTTTGTCTCTCTACAGATGTTTGTCCCCTTCACAAAGGATTAACTAAAGAAGAACTGACTGTTTTTGTTTGTGCAATATAAGTAAAACGTGAATTCAGTAAGATGTCTCCACAGAAACCACTGTTTGGTTATATTCTCAAACTCAACCAACTGAATTTCAACCACTCTGCTGGTCAACCTGTAAGAACAAGAAACCTCAAAAGCCATTTATGAGACATCTGTTATCCTCAGCTCAAAGTACTTGTCTATAACACAACAGCTGGGCTACCCCCCAATAGATAGCTCCAAAGAGATCTTTGTTCGTGGAGAGAAGGCCTCCACATACCAGTCTTTCTGTCCTATGCATACACCAATAAGCAACCCCCACTTTCAGCACTCACTTTCTACTGACCTTCCATAAGTCCAGTGCTCTCTTTGTAATTGCTCCACTGCACTCATGCTAAATCCCCAAATCTCACTTCTACAGCAGAACAGACCTGAGGACAAATTCTTTGCAGGAGATACTGTATTATGTTTTTTTTTTAAATGTACCCTCAGTGTGCTTTGACCTTTTTTCAACTGTAGTGTGCTCTTGGCATCAGCTCAAAATAAACTAGCATCCATGGCTTTTTTTTTTGCCAAATCTAACTAGATAAGGATCTTTATTTGACTTCAAAAGGATCGTTTTTTTACTTTAAAAAGTAATGCTTAAAAAGAATTTATTACATAACGCATTTCACCTGGCTGAGTCGTACATCTTACATACCCTACAATATAAATATGTGGACCAAAAGTATATGGACAGCTTTCCATCAGACTTTATATGAGCTTGTTGGAAAAACAAAAACAACTCCAAAACCATGGGCAATGGTTTGGGGCTGCTCCTGCTCCCCATGGCAGTAACAGCCTCCACTATTTTGGTAAGCCTTTCCACATTTTGGAAGGGTGTTTGTGGGAATTTGTGGACTCTGTGCGGGCCACCGGAATTCCTCCACACCAGACTCATCAAACCATGTCCTTATGAACCTCACTTTGTGCACAGGGGCACAGTCTGCCCTACTGTAGCTTTGACAATACCCTTCCCTAGACCTAAGGAACCTAGCCCAAACCCAGAAAACTAGACCCAGACCATTATCCCTCCTCCGCCAAACATGATGACCCATTCTATTGCCAGTGTTTGTCTCTTGAGAATGGATGGTAATGTGTTTGATTTTATACACCTGTTGACAATGAATTAGTTGGGAGGGGATCTACCTGGTGAATCCTTAAAATTCAATATTTGAGACCACATCGTGGAAAAATAGATGAGTTTTTTTTAGAACTGTGTCAGCGGCAGGGTGGTCCATTTCAGCCTGGCATTCCCGCATTTCAAAGCCTCCCCTGAGACCCAGCTGGGGAAAGCTGCTACAAATGGCCTGCATTTAGAGCACTCCTCTCAGATCTGTAGCAGCCCAATACAAAGTGACAGCATTTAACTTGACGATAAAGTCTAGAGATTTAATCTCCTAGTGAAAGCACCACTTAGCAGGGCAAAGGTATCTATATCGGGCAAAGGTTCAAGTCACAGTTACAATGCAGTTCAAAAATAACTGGACAGTTACACAATTTTTCCGGCATTAGCTCTGTACTGATATTACATAAGAACACAAAGGACAAGGCTTAACTGGAGAGCATCAACTTATAGAGGCACCTATACTGGATGAACTTTGTAGAATACAAGGCATTTTTGTAATAGAGTCCTATTATTTCAGAGGATGAAAATTAACTAGGCAACTGGCCTCTCTGCTGTTTCTTGGCTGACAGTGCCTGATTGCATCATGGTTCATGCATAAGTGAACTAACAAAGGTCTAGATGAATGATACTTGATGTGGCATTTGCATCAGGGGTCTGCTGCCGTTGTCTCTTGATATTAGGACCAAAAATGTCTCAAAAATACTGAAGAGGAACTGTGTCAAAAACGAAAAAGGGCTACCACTGTTAAATGGTTCACATAGATGGCATAGATGTAAATTCCTTTGAATTAAAGCTGATATTCTGCCCTTTAGTTTCATAATCTTTGCCCACTTTATCCAGCGTGCAGGAGTGCAAAGCAAATATGGCACAAACTTTGTCGCTGTCAAGTTATTTATAGATGCGCAGTATGTGTTATAGGCTGTTTTAGACAATGTCTGCAAGAACAGTTTGCCACATGCCAAGTTTCAAGTATCTTAGAGTATGTCTGTTTCCAACTGACGTGTCTTTTTGTCTCAGAGGTTAAAAAAGAAACCAGTTTTGTACGCATCAGAGATGCCTGACCCTCACAGACCACTGGTGACTATAATCAGACTTGAAGAAAATTGGGGAAAACACACACAGACACAAACACACACACACACACACACACACACATACACACACACACACACACACACACACACACAGTACAGTTAAAAATGTCATGCACAAAACTAACATTTGGGTGTACATTTAAGAAGCCTTGAAAACATTAATTGCTGTTTTTTGTTTTTTTTCTGCTAAAGTAAGATTGTTACAGCTTCCCACAGGACATAGAACAACATCAAGTTTTGTGATCAGAATGGTGCTCTATAGGTTCTGAGATTTGTCAGTATTTTGACATATTCACCGACAAAAAATGCACTATAAACGTGCTGTTTACTTATTGGCTTGCTAATATTCTGTTACCCGGCTGAAAGGAATGAAAGTGGAAAGCGATGGAACACATTGCTGCAAACAGCATTTAGTTACAGACAAATTATTCTATGCATTTTGTTCAGCATGGAAATATTGAGACAAGTACTGAATGCTGCGTTGCTGCTTTAGTGGTTAAGTCTCATTCTGTGTCCTGTGGAAGTATTATTTTAGAATGATTTTGTACAGAATGTACATTTATTTCAGCAAAATCAAGTCAGAAATAAAAAGTTTTGGTGGAAATATATTGGGATCATCCATTAAGTATTATTGGGTACAAAACTAGTGTACGAGGACAACATCCTCTGACACTGAGCTCTAGAATCAAGAAAAGAGAATTAAGGCACTAACCTTTGATCTGTGTGCTCCTCCTGAAGATGTCAGAGGATTTGCATTACGAGGGAAAAGCTCTCCCCTGTACACCATCACTTCTGAAATTCCTTCTTTTGTTTTTTTCTTTTCCATCCAGATTTCTTTTCCTTTTCTTTCTGTCCATCATATTTTAAAACCTCCACAGTTTGAGTTCCAGGTCAGCAAAGATGTCTCATCCTCATGAACTCAGCGGTGAAATAAAAAAACATCTGTGTTTTCTTTAAAGTCCTCGTATGAGATTTTTCACATTTGCGTTTTATAAATAAATAATTGTCGGCATATATTAGAATTTCGTTATTAAAGGTTGTCAGAATACAATTCCTACATTAACCAAGTCCTCAAGCTGTGACCTCTGTGTGCGCCCCATCCCATGAACGACTTGATATGATTACGGAAATATGTACATATTTTCTGGTGCATTTCACACAAAGACAAGGTAAGCAGTAAACATAAGACTGACAAAGATGGTGCATTTAAGAAAATAAATTACCCTTTTGGCTTGTTGTTGTCGAAAATGGGGTTGTAGGACACAGCTATTTTACAGAAGCACACACTGTTGGAAGTGATAGTTCCAGCTTAGTTAAGGCCTTTCAAGTCCAATTCAATTTGCTCCACTGTCACATACACACATTTTGACTTGATGTTTTAAGCCTGCGATAACAATATCATAGGTTATCAATGATAATAACGATAATAAACTGTAGTGTGCATATATATATATATATATATACACACACACATATATGT
>JBBJLS010101038.1:0-20266 GCA_037577275.1 Bryconaethiops microstoma | reverse complement strand
TATATGTATATATATGTGTGTGTGTGTGTGTGTGTGTGTGTGTGTGTGTGTGTGTGTGTGTGTGTGTGTGTGTGTGTGATGAGGTAAATATTGCATCAGCATACATTGCGTCACGAAAGCCGAGAAACCCAGAATTTCCTTCGCTTTCTGTTTGTAACGCAGGGACGGCGCAGGGCGAGCTGACTCGGGAGCACCTTTTACCCGGGAAAATATCGATAAAACTGTACAGAAATCAGGTAAACTGAACAGAAATCATGTAATCTGAACAGAAATCAGGTAATGTTTACAGAAATCTGGTAAGTGATTTTTTTCGTCCGGTTTCTGGGCTGGTTTCTCTCGCTGTTTTCATTAAAGGGTCAAAGAGTGCCGCGATTTATTACACTGTATACAGTATCTTAAGAGGATAAATATGTAAATAAATGTGTAATCTGATTATGTGAGTAATTATATCTTTTTAGTCCTTCTTCCTCGACATGCACGACGCGTAGCTTGTGGAAAGTGAAAGCAAAAGCCGGGGAGAGTCTAGTGGGGAAATCCTCGCTCTGCTGCAGCTCCGCGGTACGTCCTCCCTTCGTTTTCCCTTTCCTTCCTTTCTCTTAAATCAGCACAGCGGCATCATGTCGCTCTACAAACATCATCTTAGCAATGATGAAGCTCGCGCAAACCTGCCTGTGTCTCTGTGTAGTGCTTTGCTGCGCTCAGAGCGCAAGCAGCGCATGCGACTGGATGAAGAACCGGTACGGACTGATCAGCCGAGAGTCTCTCGCGCTGCTGCGGAAAATGGTGAGGATCCAACGGGGCTGAGTCTGCAGAACCTGGGGAACCAGTAGCACTAATTGGTGGACTGGGCTTAAAGGATTTACACTAAAATCCAGCTGCCTTAGACTGGCATGGATAAAATCCAGCGGTTAGATCTCCCTGTGTTTGAATGGCATGGATGGAACGCAGCTGTTGGGTCTCACTGTGGTTCAGTTTTGTCTGAGATGAAAATGAGTAATTCTTATGTATTATGTATTATGTGCTCGTCCTAAATCTGCTTGTGGGATTAGATGTAGTTAAGTGTTCGTGTTATGTTTTGCTGTATCTGCTCACTTGCATGATGTGGTCTTCCTTCAGGATGGGAATACCAGCATATAGCAAAGCTTGGGCAGTAAAACCCAAGTCATGAATTGTAAGAGCACCCCAAAAACCACTATTGATTGGAATTTTGAGATCATTTTGATTTTGGTGTAGCGACGTGGACAGAGCAATGCAGTAGCCTGTATGTTGTAAGTGCATGGTCACTGGATAGGTGTTTTGACTGTTGAGAACTGTTTATTACATGAGTGGCATCTTGACATGTTGCTTCTCTGTCTAGGGAGGTGAATTTTCTCCAATGGATGGACCATTTCCACAGAAACTCTACAGGATAATGGGAAGGAGCAAGGTAACCCGCAGTTTCACAAAATTAAATCGGGCCACCCACGACATATCTAACAAATTGACCTTACAGGTCCACAAATTGACTTTACAAATTATATTTTCATGTATAAGTGTACAATTTCCTCAAATTTTACACTTATGGCACCACATCAGACACACCCACTTGGTCGGTCTATGTTGTAGATTAAATGTTAGACGTGTTACAGTTGGTGTTAAATGTGGGTGATCGCGGCCTAGTGGGTAAACCACTTGCCTATGATTACAAAGTTGCAGGTTCAAACCCCACTCTCTACCGTTGTGTCCCTGAGCCAGACATTTAACCCTCAGTTGCTCCAGGGGGACTGTCCCTGCAACTAATGATTATAAGTTGCTCTGGATAAGGGCGTCTGCCAAATGCCACTTCACTTTCTTAATTATCCTCTAGTCCTTGAACAGGACATTGGCCATGATTTTATATGGCAACCTTTTAATAATCGACACATTGTTTATGGATGGACCGCCATAAAATGCACCATAGCTAAGGGGCCACTTTAGGTGTTTTGAACACCTAAAGTTATGAGTGTCAGTCCACCACCCAAATAATATAGGTTTAGTGGGTCGTAACAATTGATGAACTGGATACAACTATTCTTGTGGTACCTTGTAGTGCATCTAAATACAAGGTACATGTGTAGCAAACAATGTGGCCATTGAGTATAATTTGAATGTATCAAGTTTGCTGTTTCGATGTTCTCACCATCAAAATGCATCACATTTCAGGTTGGGGATCAGATGAGGTTCCTGGCTGAGGCTACAGAACAGATTGTGGAGCTCTTCAGTGCTGATACTAAGGCAGCAGAATGGGACACTCGAGCGCTGGACAGCTTCCTGAATATTCTCGACAATCGGCAGCAGAAAGAGCTTCAGCGCTGTGTAAGTGTTCAGTAAACATAAACAGCAAAAAATACAAACACTAAACCTTCATTTTTGTTGTATTCATGTGGTATATTAGTTATGCATGTCCTTACAAAAACAAGCATTATACCTCACAGTGAATCCAAAATAGTGTTTCTGCTGTAGCCACATGTTATTGAAATCGTTCTTTACACCAACAGGCAGAAACTTATCCAGCCGTGAGAAAAATCTTGTCCAAGCTCAGAAGACACTTCAGGCAGCTGAAGAATATTCTCAAAAAGACTGTAAGTGTCTTTATGTTGTTGTATATTACAAAGTTGTAGGTTTGATTTTGACATGGGTGGGCATACAAAAGTGATAACTTCAGCCATGATGCAATTGCTAACATATATTACATCACATTACATTACATAACATTACAATCATTTAGCAGACGGTTTTATCCAAAGCAACTAACACTATGACGAAACATTCAAGTTTTAGGACAGTGTGAGAACCAGAGGAGAGTATACAGTGCTAAATCTTTATGTAAGAGTAGTGCAAGAACATTAGAAGAGGAGATACTCTCTGAACAGATGAGTCTTCAGGAGGTTTTTGATTACCATCAAAATACATGCACATAGTACATATCGGAGGAACCTACAAGCTGTTAGGGAACCTACTGTTACCTTTTCAAACCAATGATCTAGAAATGTGTATTTGCATCTCAATATAAAAATACTGTTAAATAGATCCACATCATAAAGGACCATCCAACATTAGTGAATCAACACCAAACACGATGTGTTCCATATTTTCAAAGACAGAATTGTTAGTGTAAAGATGTCCTCTTTCTCACCTACATCCACACAACTATTGAGCTAAACTTTGGTATGGAACTCCAAAGTTTTCAAAAGTATTACGAAATATATGAGAATGATATTGTGAAATACAGCTCATTATTGTGAAAAATATTGCATTCTGTTATATAAATTTACTTATTATTGTGAAATATGATTTCATATTTTTTATTTTTCAAAGTCAGTATTTATTTCATAATGCCTTATTTCATAATTTCATGAAATCTCTTCGACTGTCAATCAGTGTCAGTGGGTTGGACCTGGACGTATATTGGCTCATCCTTTAACGTCGATACCTGCTCAGCGGACAGCTGTTACAGCTAACAACAACGTGCTAGGTGAAAAGTCACGGAAGATGGCTGACTGGCATGAACTTCATTCAGTTCTGCTTTTTTTTAGCCGATCAGCTAGGGATGGATAATTTACCCGTAGATACGGTTTTGAATCGTTTAGATGAAGTTTTTGAAATGATTGGGATGATAATTGCTCTTTTATAGGATAAGCCAATAGGCGTCCAGGTCCAACCCACTGACACTGATTGACAGACGAAGAAATTTCATGAAATGATGAAATAAGGCATCATGAAATGATGAAATACGACCATGAGATGATTTTATTTATGAAATAAATACTGACTTTGAAAAATAATTTTTGAAATCATATTTCACAATAATAAGTACATTTATATAACAGTGCAATATATTTTGCAACAATGAGCTGTATTTCACAATATCATTCTCATATATTTCATAATACTTTTGAACACTTTGGAGTTCCATACTTTGGCACCTCTCAAAGTCAGTTAGAGCTTCAGCTAATGCCAAGCAAGAAACAGCAAAGTCAGTCCTATAATGATACCGGGTGAGGAAGGTGGAACTGGCTGTAGCGAAACAGGACTGTTGACCATTTGTTCCAAACACTGACAGAAAACCTTCTAATTAGAATTTTTTGTTTGAAAGTATTTCTAGAGACAATTTGGCAGGATTGTAGGAATATGTAGGAATATGTCACTACCATCCCTTCCAATTCCACACCGTTTGTATATTATATAAAGAGACAGTGAGGCAATCAGAGAGAGAGAACTGAAAAAATACACATAGATCCAAAGGTTTGGACACACCAATCAAATATTTCTTCTCAAATTAGGGGTATTAACAGGAGTTGACACAAGTGGTACGCAAGTACGCATGCGCAGGATAAACAGTAAAATGTGCTGCAGTTTTCAGTCTTCACGGCGCAAAAGCGTACCTAAAATAGGGATCCTGCCGGCCCGCGGAGCCTTGCTTCTGCATCAATCAAAATTCAGTCAAATCAGATCTGATCTCAGCGATTCTATCACTGCGTGCCCCGGCTGTACCTTTGTACACTGCTGTAGCGTTTACCTTTACATTTTTAACGGCTATGTATTGTTTTGGGAGCGTATTCGGGGGCATGTTTAAATAAATAGGCATTTTACTGTATATAAATTAAAATGAAAGTGCTGTAATGATTCCAGCGCCCATGGTGAGGTGGAAAATTTGTAATTTTGGTGCGTACCAATTCATTCATGTAGGTACTCATTAGAGTACTAGAGCAAAATAAATTATGTCAACCCGTGGGTATTAATAAGAGTGTTGATTGCAGTATTAGCCACTACTTTTGTGGGTACTCTTAGAAAAAATGGCTCTGTATAGTATTGAAAAGGGTTCTTTGACTTAATAGAAAAACCCTTTTGGAGCTATACAGAACCAAGGTTCTTTGAAGAACCTTTGTTTACAGCAACCAGTTATGTATTCAAATGGTTCTTTTTACCAAAAGAATCGTTTAAAAGATGTAAATATTAAAACATTGCTGTGAAGATTTGATTGCGCTCGGCCATAAAGGGGCTTTACTTAGGCCAAGTACTGAAGTTGGATGATTCATTCTGGAT
This sequence comes from Bryconaethiops microstoma, assembly GCA_037577275.1. Taxonomy (NCBI): domain Eukaryota; kingdom Metazoa; phylum Chordata; class Actinopteri; order Characiformes; family Alestidae; genus Bryconaethiops; species Bryconaethiops microstoma. Next base: position 15,202 of record JBBJLS010101038.1, on the reverse strand, counting down.
CACCTAAGCTTTATATACCCCTAGACTCTTTACAGCAGATGTAATAATATATTTCCCAGACTGAAATGTTTTTTTAAGTGATACTGAACTTATGTTGTGTTTTTCTGCTTTATTTGTAGAACTACAGCCGTGAATCTTGGGAGCAAATCAGGACAGTCGTTTGGTTTCACCTTGTGAGGATGGACTTGATTGCAGTTGACGTGAATACAAAGCTGAAGGGCTAACAAGCAAAAGTGACCCAATAAAATGGACCGTTTAACTTTAAAAAGAACAAAAAACAATAAATGCTTTCACCAAACAAAACATGGGACCAAAATGGACAAAATGCAAGAAGAACAAAATGTATGTGTTATTCTGTCTTTGTATGTGTGTATGTGTGTTTGAGTGATTACTGTTATTGTTACATATCCAGCACTGTGTAAAACACACCTTTCAATATCTGAGAGCAGTGACATTACAGCTGTCCCACAAACTCATATTAGTTATGCGATGTGTCAGCATTTGTTACATTTATTGATTTATTATTTGATTTATGTATTTATTTGATTATTTATTTTCTGTCTATTTATTCATTTATTTATTATTACATTTAATGGTGTCTTTGGGAACTGTTTTTTTGTTAAGTCTATTGTAATTTCCTCTCATTCTTTTGAGGAAAAATTAATAATACTTTATCATGTTGATAAAAAATAAAAAATTAAACACACAAACTAGATACCTTGCTTTGTTGTTTATTTTTTCTTTTTCATTCTTTGCATTCTTTCTTTCTATCTTTCTTTCTTTTTTAATTATTTTTTTTCCTTTTTCTCATCTTTGTTTTTCTTTTTTATTTGTTTGTTTGTTCGTTTGCTTGTTTCTTTCTTTCTTTCTTTCTTCTCATCCTTGTAACATATTGCAAAAATCTGTTAATCCGAGAGAGAGACGAGAGGGGGAGTTAATATGTCTTTATGTGTGTGTCTGTGTATGTTTTACTGTCGTTTGAAATTGTAGTTTACTATTTGGACCTAATTCAATAAAGGGAACATTATTAAAGAGTTAAATCCTCGTTTGCAGAGCTAGAGAGAGCGACTGGAAACTGAAGGCGATTGAGCGACGAAATCTTGATGACAGGGCGTCCTCTTGTGGTGGTTAAAAGAAAAAACGCCAAAGCAAATTCCACTTGTGGTGAACAACTTGTTTTGGAAGCCCGTTTCCGCCAGCTTGGTAAAATATTATTTAGCATTTAAGTCAAAATAATGACTTAGTTATCTCAAAATAGTGACTTACTATCTCAAAATTTCGACATAATATCTAAAAATGTCGACATAATATCTAAAATTTTACAAATGGATGCCCTGATTGCAGATTACTTCAGACGTGGCTTCACAAATCATGAGATTTTAGTGGTTCTAAAGGAATCATAAGACACCGGACACTAGAAAGTAACTACAAACGAACCAGCTTTGGCGGAGACGGAACAAGGCGGATGAATGTGAAGTGGCGTCTTTCACTGAGCAACAGCTTCAAACATCTGGCAGACAGCACGGCTACAGATGGATGTACCAGAAATGTTGGATGGCTGGGATCATTACAGACAGAGAAACTGTTTGTCAGTTGATGCGACTGAGGGACTGCAATGGGGTAGATCTGCGAGCGCGCAACCGTTTGAGACGCCGTATGTATGTCAGCCGTGGATCAAATTATGTTTGGCACATAGAAAAATAATATGGCTGGCATACAAAACCAACAGTGACCCTCGGATAATCGCTGGATATTTCATAGATTCTGTGACAGAAAACAATGGATGTCCTAAAAAATACGCTTAGATAATGGTACTGAGAATACCCACGTCGTAGTGATGCAACAGTTTCTGCGCAGCAGTGAGGATGAGAATGGTATACAGAGCGTCACTTTCGGTCCAAGTACTGGCAATCAAAGAATTTAACTTTGGTGGTGCACCTTGCAATTTTATAACTACAGGTGTACTGTAGTATTACAGTAATTGACATTGTCCTATAAAGTGTATTGTGCTTTTAATTAAGATAAAGTGAAAAATTAAATATAGTAATGAACTATATACAGAAATATTTACGGAAATTTTACAGTAATGTACACTAGTTTAGATGTACTGTGTTGTACTGTAATTAGAATCAGAATCAGATTTTATTCACTGCTAATGTTTGAATTAGATTTTCTCCAATATTCACTCAATTAAAAATATCACAATAAATTACGACAAAACAGTATACAGTAATGAACTGTGAAATAAAGTTGCATACTGTAAAACTTACAGTACTGTACTGGCATTTGTGCTGCCAGTAAATTACTGTAAAATTACAGACATATTTTTACAATATATATACAAATGCACAGACAGATCAATATATATATATCAGTCTGCCTATCTGACTATCTATATCTGTCTATCTCTATTCACTGCTAGTGTTTGAACTAGATGAAGTGCTGATATGCGCACCAAGCTTTCAGTGTTACATCATGACTTGAATGATGTCATCGCTAGCATGACTTTCGCTTTTTGTTTATCACAAGGAAACTGAAACACGTTTCTATAACTGGCACCAAACAGAGTAAAACTCGGAGAACCTCTGAAAGATCTTTGCTGAATTTGGGGGGCGGAATATTTCACACAGAGTGAAAGTTGTATGGCCGTGAGAAGACTACCAAGGACCTCCCGTGAGCCGCATGGCCTAAAAAGTAAGAAGAACATCAAAAATGTTTTGTTTTTAACTGTCATTTTGCTTTATTTTATTTAATTTTTGTTTGATGATAATAATGGTCCCATAATTAAAATAATGATAATGAGGGTGATTCTGATGCTACTCTTACTGTTATTATGACTACTATAATAATAATAGTCACTATTACTGGGGGCGGAGACATACCCCCCACCCCGTCCCCATTTTTCAAAATCATTCGTTTCATTCCCCCACTTTCTGTTCCCCGGACAAAAGTTGGGGGTTGCCAAACAAAGAGCCTTTTTTCAGAAACTTCCAGAGTCAGCATGTGATTGATTATTGGAAGGGGGAGGACACTCCCCTCCCCTGCAAGCAAGATCCTAGAGAAGTCTGCTTTGGAGGGTGGACAATTGATGACAGGAGGGTAACTCGTGAGTGGGGAGGGGGGCATGAAATTTGATCTATAAAAAGAGATTGACTCGGAGATTGACTCTGTTCAATAAACGCCGATATTTCTGAACTCAGCAGCCTGATTCTACCTTTCTTCGAACTCCAAAATTTTCTCCAACACAATGTATAATTTTTTATGCATTATAGTGCTAAATTATTAAGAAAAATATAATACTAATTTAGTAACATAAATATGAACATAAATGCAGCTAAATTTCCATATAAAACATAACTGTATACATTTTTTGTACTGTTGAGAGAACACAAACCGTATATTGGCTACTGCCCTGTGATGCATCTCTGGCAGATGCAGTCCAGCATTCCCGCATCATAACAGTTTCCTGCATGGAGCTATCTTCATGTTTTTCATTTAGTTCTCCTTAAAGCCCTGTATTTTTATTACTGTAAATTAAATAAAATAATTTCTGTATTTACCCTGTTACCAAAGAAAACACGCTTGCCTGAATTAAAGTACAGTGTATATGGGGATAACATCGGTATTTTACATTATAGCACTTTACATTTTTTAAAGGTAATATATTAAGCTTAAGAGTTTAAAATAAAATTTTGGGAGCATATTTCGGGCATATTTAGGGTTTATGCTTTTTTTTTTTTAACTACATCAACAATTAGTGGTTTTTCACAATTTGCGCGTGCACTTAGAACATATCACCCGCAAATTTTCGGGGGTCGATATAGAAATGGGAAAGTGAGACCCAGTACATCTGTCTTTTAGAAAGTGTAAAGTGTGTGTTTGTGTGTGTGTCTGTGTGTGTGTGTGAGTGTGAATACTTGGACGTTTAATCTGATGGAATGTGATTTGGAAACTCACTCCTCCACCCAGAGCTGGTGAGGAGGGTCTTGAATTATAATAACCAAAAAGACGTTAAGTGAAGATTTCAGATAATTTTTTTATTATTTACTGTTAAAAATAAAATAAACTCATATGAAATAAATAAATAAACAAGCAAACAGCTCTTCACCAGAATGGACTGCAGAAATTGCAGGAGCTCCATATGAACCATCTCCCACACACACAAACACACACTGAAGTCCTGTGGGATTATCTCACACACACACACACACACACACACACACACACACACACACACACACACACACACACACACACACACAGTTACACATTATTCATGAATGGTGTGTTTAACAGAGGAGGACAGAGCGGATTTTTATTTTTGGTTTCCTTGAGGACCACCCATACCTTCTCTTTCAGACGTTCGGTGAGTTCCTCAAAATATTCTTGAAGAGCAGCTTCTCTGGTCAGATGACATGCAAGAGGAACTGGAAATTAAGCGTGTCATATGGTATAAAAACCAAGGAACTGAGGTAGCTGTCACAATAATAACTAAAAACAGGAACGTACCTGGCCTGGAGTTTGCCCGTGTAGTGTGATGGATAAGCCCAAGAAGACGATTCAATGTCTGAGCAATGTTAATCTACCTACTTCCTGTTTATATACCCAGTGATGCACGTCATTTCCATCTACCCAAGCGCATCACGTGACTGGTGTGCGTGACAGTACCCCTCCTCCAGGGCCGTCACCAGACAGACCAGGTTGGTAGGATACCCGAAAACGGTAGTCCTGGATGAGAGATAGATCAACCAGGTACTAAGTACCCTGGCCACGGCGTCACAATTCAAGGATCAGCCATACAATGTACACAGGACCACTGTCAATGATCCGTGGAGGACACGGGTCTGGAGCTGCAGGAACCAAAGGAAAGGTGATGAAGGGCTTGAACTGGGAGACGTGAAACACCGGGAGAATCCATAGGGCAGCAGGCAGCTGGAGCCAGAAGGTGACAGGGTTAATCCAGTGAGTGATCCGGTAGGGTCCAGTGAAATGGGGTGACAGCTTCTCGCACACAGTGTGCAAGTGTAGATTCTGGGTGGAGAACCAAACCCTGTCAGCAACAGAAACGATCATCCCAGAGGGTGCTGGTGGCAGTGTTGGTGGGTATAGCGTTTGTTGGCCCACTGGATGGCATTGTAGGCTTGGTGCCAGATCCACCGGCACCTGCGGACCAACTGTTGGGGCAATTGGACGTCACCCTCTGGTTCTTGGTTGGTAAACTTCGAGGGTTGGAACCCATAACATACCTCAAAAGGGCTGAGGCCGTTAGTTGAGGAGGTGAGCAGGTTGTGGGAGAGCTCAGCCCAGATGAGGTAATGGACCCAGGAGCGCTGATGGTCCACGATGAAGCATCGTAGGAAGCACTCCAGCTGTTGGTTGGTCCGCTCCATCTGACCGTTAGTCTGAGGATGATACCCTGAGGAGAGTGTGCAGGTAGACTTGATCAGACGTAGAAGGATCTTCAGAACTTGGCTGTGAGCTGGGGCCCTCTGTTCGAGACGATGTCCTTAGGGAACCCGTGCAAACAGACTACGTGCTTTAATAAGATTTCAGTGGTAGTCTTGGCAGTGGGGCATCCACTGAACACCACCAGGTGCACGGTCTTGGAGAAACGGTCCACTATGGTCAAGATGGTGTTTTTCCCTCCAAGTCAGGGAGACCAGTGATGAAATCCAGCGCGATGTGTGACCAAGGGCTATGAGGGACTGGGAGCGGCTGGAGATCCCCTGGTCTGAGCTGGTTAAGCGTCTTGGCCCTGGTGCACACCGCACAAGCCTGAACGAACTCTTTGGTGTCTGCTGTCATCTTGGGCCACCAGAAGGCACATCGGAGAAGAGAGAGGGTACGCTGGAACCCAGGATGACCAGCGAGGGCCGAAGAGTGGGCCCACTGGAGAGTGTCGTTTCAGAGCCCAGTGGGTATAAAGAGTCATCCAGGAGGAGTTTCAGCAGGAGGGGGCTTCAAGGTCTGCCCCTGGTGGACGCGATCTTCCAACTCCCACTGGAGAGGCAAAACAACGATCTGAAGTGGAAGGACAGGTGCTGGGTCCACCTAGGGGTTCTCCACCTGATGTTGAGAGAGCATCAGCCTTGACATTCTTCGACCCCGGGTGGTAAGAGAGGGTGAACCGAAACCGTTCGAAGAACAGGGCCCACTGCGCCTGCCAGAGGTTCAGTTGTTTCGCCTGTTGGATGGTTATGAGATTTTAATGGTCTGTCCAGACGGTGAATGCGTCACTGCCGCCCTGAAGCTAGTGATGCCATTCCTGTTGGGACACTGGCGCCTCGGCAGCTCAGTCGGATTGAGCACCCTCCAGGACAATGTCATTTACAGCATTTATCAGATGCTTTTATCCAAAGTTACTTCCATTCCCTAACTACAGGGGACAGTCTCCCTGGAGCAACTTGGGGTTAAGAGTCTTGCTCAGGAGATGGAATTGACCTGTTTGGAGGTGTTGGACAGCAGATCCCACATAGGCAAACTTAGTTCAACTCTATTCTTCAGACACTGGACAGGAAATGGATCCGTCTGTCAGAGAACAAAGAGAGGACCACAGGACAACAAAGACGGACGCAAAGAAAGTGAACTTTGTGTCTCCTGTCAGAGCATCATCTGCAGGTGGACTCACCAGGGTCTCCAGCAGGTTGTGTTTCCACAAGTGTCCACTGAAGCTGGCATTTAGTGGGAATTGAGTTCACCTGCACAGTGAAGAGAAGAGCACCAATCCAAACCAAATGTTGCATGGCCATTCTGATGCTGAACTGAAGACAAGGAGAGATCAGGTTTGCAGTGAACAGAGGAACATCACATTCAATAAGCAGCTGAAACCTAAAGATCAATGTCTATTTCAGACATTAGCAGTGAATCAAATTAAATAGATAGCTAGTTGGATGGATGGATGGATGCATGGATAGGCAGATAGACAGACAGAATTATATATATCCATCTATCCATCTGTCTATCTAGCTATCTAATTTTATGTTGATTCAATTAATATAAAAAAACAAACAATCAAACAAACAAACAAACAAACAAATAAATATGGTTTGGCTCCATTATTTTGTTTCCTGTAGACTAAAAAGATAAGAAGTTTCTACTTTCTGCTCTCTAGGAAATTCTGAAACTTTACAAGGCCATAGTGGACTTCATCCTTCACCATCTCCAGTGCACACTCACTGAATCCCTGTATAAGAATAAAACACACCAACAGTCACATGTTGCAACCAACATGAGAAAATGATCTTCACAGTCAGATGTGAATTTATTGCTTTAAACTTCTCAACTCAGTTCAGGTTCTTCATTATGAAGTCACTGACTTTCTCATTTTCTCCTTCAGCTCTTCAAAGTAGGACTTCAGTGCACCAGGGCTGCTGTCTGCAGAGGAACTGACCACTTCACATCTTCTCCAACCTTCAGAGATTCAATTGACTTTTATTCAACATTTGATGTGATGAATTGATTGTGATTCAAACTGTTCATTGATCATTTTCTGCTTCATGACATATTATTTGATACACATGGATTGCAAAAACACAAATAGTGAAAACTAGACAAAACTTTCTTACACATTTCTGCAGATTTTCCACTTGTCTTAAAGTGATATTTTTGTGACAGACGTTTGCTTGTTGTTGAGGATTCTGGCTTCAAGAACACACAATCTGGGAAAGTGCGCCCCCCGTTCTCCAGACATTTCCATGGCATAAGAATCCCCTGCAGAACAGAGTGAAGAAAGAAGTACAGTGGGACTTCAACAATACTGGAAACATAAAGAACAGAATGTTCCTGATGCTGCCCAGAAGAGAAAGGTTACTTACCATGTTCTCCAGCAGGCTAATGCTCTCCTTATTGAGAGCCTTTAGTCTGAAATGAGTCCAGGGGCAGGGTATCACTGCAGCATGAGCCACAGCCAGCAGCACCAACACCAAGATCAGCACCTTCAGAGACTCCATCAGCAGATCAGAGGGCTTACAAATAATCATGGGATGATCTGGTTCCTCCACTGAAACAGTTAGAATGATGAAGGACACCAGTCTGCCTCATTTTATTCGTTTGGTTGTGTGGTCTGTGGGTTCACTTCTCACCACAAGTCAAAACTACAGCACAACATGAGGGGATTATTTCTCTATGGTCCAAAACATTTCATTTTTCGACGTACAAGATCCTTTATTTGTCACAATCACAGTTAAACAAGAACAACATGCAGATACATTAAACACTATAACATCCATGAGACAATGAAATATAGTTACAGTAAACTGAACAGGAAACGAAAGGCTATTTTATTAAAAATAATAAAACATGTTAAACAAATATATTAAAATAATCATAAGTTTTGAAAAGATCTGACAAGAGTCACAGTGAGGCAGAAAGGCAGGTGAGATACAGTGAGTCAGTGAGGTAGAAAGGCAGGTGAGATACTGTGAGGCAGTGAGTTGGACAGACAGATGAGATACAATGAAGTAGAGAGATAGAGAGGCGATGAGATACAATAAGGCAGTGGTTCCTCCTGGGCATCAGTTGTTCTGATCCTGACACTCACACTGGGCTTTCAGCATTAAGTCATGATGTAAATATGAATGACATTATCGCTGGTATGACTTTCCCTTTTCATTTTTTTTGTTGAGTGTTGGTAAGTCCCTCTGTCTCTGAAGATCAAATAAATCGCTTAGATTTGACCTTTTTCTTGCTTGGATGGCCAGACCTGGGCATGTTGGCAGTTGTTTTGAAAGTTTTCCACTTGTAGACTATGTTCCAGAAAGTGGAATGGCTGATTTCAGATTCGTTTGAGATCTTTTTAAATCCTTTACCAGACTTATAAGCTGCTACAATGTTTTTTCTGAAGGCACACCAAACTAAATATCTGAGCTTTAAATAGGGCAAGCCTCCTTCAAAATGCTGAGTAACATGTTCTAATCAGGTGACCTGAGCCATTTTAAGTCATTGACATCCATCATGGCCACCGGCTCTCCTGTACAGTTCCCTGCCACATGCAAATCTGGCCCCTTATAATCACGCATGATCACAGCACAGCACACGGTGTGAACAATGTGAAATTCTTTCTTTGCATTAAACCCACTAAGTGAAGCAGTGGGCTGCCACCAAGATGGGGCACCCGGGACCTGTGTGTGGGGACAGTACCTTGCTCAAGGCTATCTCAGTGGTGCAGCTAGAAGTCCTGGAATTCAAATCCATCCGGTCCCCGCAGCAGCAGAGAAGACCACCATCCCAGACCCCGACCAGACAGCCAGCTCATCCTCTCAGCCTCTGGCCCTGGACAGCAAACAGAGAACGGGGGTGCCATGTGCCTTCTGATCGCAGGGGCAGCTCCCTAACCACTAGGCCACCAGCTGCCCTGGAGAGAAGTGAGGGGGATTGGGGGCAGATGTTGGCTCAGGATGAGGCAAGGAACGGCAGGACTCCAGCTAATCAGGGCTTGTTCCATTTCGCCTTGAGGTGAGGCAGAGATGGTAGAGAGAGTAGAGCGGGTGTGATGGGACTGTCCAGTATGGATTCTGAGGGCATAGTTGGTTGGAGAGACGGGGACCTCTCCTCCCACAGGAGCTCCTCCAGCTCAACACTGCAGCAGCAGGAACCTGGACCCTGGTACGTACAACCCTCAGGGAGGTGCCACACATTGAGGCATCAAATTCACCATCCTGGCTCTGGGGCACAGACTTGCATTTTTTCCTCTGCATTATTATTCTTTTTTTTTTTTCACTCGTCTAACGAAATAAACTGAACCAAAAATATGTAAGCTGCACTCACTCCCCTTCCTTGCCTCACTCTTATGGAAAAAAATAAAATAAAATTCTGGTTATTGCTTTTGCAAATTGTCACTATTGTTTTATATGCTATTGACCAGACTTGATTAAAAATTCCAAACAAAAATTAATTTGGAGAACATTTTGAAATAGTACACATAAATAATTTATTAGGCTAGCTGGTAGCCTAGTGGTTAGGGCGTTCACCCTGCGATCAGGAAGTCATGGGTTTGACTCCCAAGACTGCTAAGCACCACTGAGGTACCCTGTGCAAGGTACCGTACCCACACACTGCTCCAAGGGGGCTGTGTTCCTGGCTGCCCCCTGCTTCACTGGGTTACATGCAGAGGAAGAACTATGTACTGTGGTGTGTTCATGTATGACAGAATGGTCACTTTCACTTTATTATACCTTGGAAATGTTAAACTACACAGCACTCTTACATTATTTTACAATTGCAACAATTTAAATAGTAATGTTAAGTGCATAGTGTGTACATGTGTGAGCTCTGTTTCATCCCATCAGAAACTGAATCAGGAGTGAAGCTACTGGAATACAGCACATAGAATAGCTGCTATACATAGACTATTGCTTATGACACATATGCATGCATTTTTTACACAGCTCACATTGCAATAATTCATAAAAAAATAGCAACCTATGCATTTTACACAAACACTGCTGCAAATTGTACAAACAGTAAACAGAAAAAAGAGAAAATTGGTTTTCCAAAAAAGACACTAAATAAAAAAAATAAAAACAAAAATCTATAATTTGAAAATTAACTTGAACCTTTATTTAAAAAGTAAAAGAACAAAGAAAGCATTTTCATTAACAAGCTAAATTATCATTGGTAAATATAGACAAATTTAAAAATTAATGCAACATGCTCCAAAAAAGGTTGGACAGAGGCAAGTTTACAACTTGATCACATCTTTAAATTACATTTCTTAATCATTTTGGAACTGAAGAAACTAATTGTTACAGTTTTGCAAGTGGAAATTTTTACCCATTCTTGCTGTGCTATGTCTATGAAGCCACGCCTTTGTAATTTGCACAGAATGAGGCCTGGCGTTGTCCTGCTGAAAGATACATGAAGTTCCTGGGAAGATGTGTCATCATTTCAGGAGTCTCAACAGCTGTATTTCAACTGAACAGAAATACAGAAGTAGTGCTGACACACGCACTAAGCTTTTAGTGTTACATTATGATGGCATCATTGCTGGCATGGCGAATGGCATAATCGCTGGCATGGCTTTCCCTTTTCAGCTTTTACTTCAGTGTTGGTGAGTCCCTCCATCTCTGAAGATAAAATAATCGCATTGATTTGACCAGTTTTTGTTTATCAGAAGGAAACTGAAACACATTCACCAAATTGGCACCAGAAACAGCAAAACTCGGAGAACCTCTGAAAGAGTTCTGCTGAAGTTTGGGAACATTTCACACAGAGTGAAAGCTGTGTGTTCAGTGAGAGGACCACCTCCAAAAAATTCAATAATCACATGAAAATGATTTATTTCTTCAAGATTATTATTATAGATCTGATAAAACATTTCAAGTAATATTCAATCATTTAGATCACTCTACTGTGGAATTTTTATAACAATACATTTACTGAGCAGAGACTGTTGGAACAAAGAGTAAGAAACTATTATTCTCTCTATTTTGTTAATGTCATGTCTGGGCCACCTTGATCTCCTGCTGGCTACACTGCCCCAGTCACGAGTCTATTCATTGTCTGAGGCAGAAACCTAAGCAATGGAGGACTACGTGGCCAAGGCTCTCTGACAGGGGTTCATTAGCTGGTCCTGGTCTCCTGCATCGGCCGGCTCCTTTTTTATTGAGAAGAAGGACTACTGGGGGCTCAATGCGGTCACGTTGAAGTATCCTCACCTGCTTCCACTCATCCAGGCGGGCACAGAACAACTCCGCAGATGCGGGTATCTAAACCAAGCTCAACCTCCTTAGCGCGTATAACCTCGTGCGCATTAGGGCAGGTGATGAATGGAAAACCGCTTTCAGTACCACATCCGGGTATTACCATTATCACATAATGCCATATGGCTTGGCAAACACTTTGTCCTTTTTTCAGATGTTCATGGACGACGTATTTAGGGACATGTTAAATAAATTCACCATCATCTACTTGGATGACATCCTTATTTACTCGAAATCCCTTTCAGAACACATTTTGCATGTACATGAAGTCCTTTGTCGCCCATGGGTTATATGCGAAGACTGAGAAATGTGAGTTCCATGTCACGGAACTCTCATTTCTTGGCTGTAAGATCACTCTACGGGGTGTAGGCATGGATGAAAAAAGGTGACAGCTGTGTCTGAGTGGCTGGAGCCCCAAATGGTGAAGGAACTGCAGAGGTTCCTGGGCTCACCGACCTCGTGAAGGGCAAATCGAAAAAACCCAGCTTCTCAGCGCCAGCCAGAGAAGCTTTTGTGAAAATAAAAAAACTCTTTACTATGGCCCTGGTTCTTAAATTACTGGACCCAGCAAAGCCATTTGTGGTTGAGGTTGTCATCTCTGAGGTTGGGTTAGGTGCGGTGCTCTCAGGACTCCGGGTAAGCTCCATCCATGCGCCTTCTTCACTAAGAAATTGACCAATGCGGAATGCAATTATGATATCGGTAATCGCGAGCTGCTGGTGGTCAAAGCTGAGTAAGAGGGAGCCAGACACCACTTCGTTGTGTTCATGGACCACCGTAACCTGGAGTATATCTGCCAGGCGAAATGGGCTAGACAAGCCCGCTGGGCCTTATTCTTTAGTAGGTTCCACCATTACCTGTAGGCTGGGGTCTAAAAATGGTAAAGTGGAAATGCTGTCACAGCGTTTCCCCACTCCATTGGAACTTTAGAGCATCCAGAGCAAATCATTCCAGCAGCTCTAATTGTGGCAACCACAATATAGGACCATGACATGGAAATAGAAGGTATCAGTTCTGTTAATAGAACGTATCAGTTCTGTTTGTGCCTGAGCCTCTGTATGGCAGAGTGATCAAATCGGCTCACACAATCCCTGCCACCAGACAGGTCCAGCGGACAGTCAAGGTGCTATGTCGTAAGTATTGGTGGCCTAACATCTGGGCAGATGAGGAATGGGCTATGAGGTGCTGTTCCACCTGTGCAGTGACCAAGGTTCCCAGGCGGTTGCCTACAAGTAAACTATTTGCCCCACTGGTGCCGCAGAAGCCATTTTTTGAAGGGGGTCAGGCTCCTGCCGTTTAGTTCTCTGCCCACCACCCTACAAGTAGCCAAGGCCCTCTTCCAGTACGTATTTTTGCCCTACGGCATCCCAGAAGACAGCCTGTCCAACCGAGGCCCCCAATCCTTGTCCCGTGATTGGGCCATGTTCTGGAAAAAACTGGGGGCCACTGTCAGTCTGACCTCGGTCTGTCACCCCAAGTCCAATGGTCAGGCTGAATGGTCGGTCCAGGAATTGGGCAGTTTCCTCCAGGCTTACTGCCATGGGCTTTAGCGGGACTTGGCGGAATTCCTCGGCTGAGCGGAATACGGCCAGAACTCGTTAGGTCACTCCTCCACCGGTCAGCCTGTCTTTTAAACTGCAGTACCTGGTGGACTGTGAGGGATACGGTCCGGAGGAGCGGTGCTGGGTTCCAGCTGGGGAGGTACTAAGTCAAGAACTAAGGGAGAAGTTTCACCATAACTGGCTCGAACAGCAGGCTCCTCATCCTCAGATGTACCCTCCCAGATGGTCAGGTGGACCTGGACGGCCGGGTTGCCATAGGGGGCCCCGTTCGACTCCAAGGGAAGTGGTGATATCTCCTTGCCCCCCTTTGGAGGCTGGTTTTGGAAGAGGGGGTACTGTCACATCTGGGCCGCCTCAACTACGTCCCCAGTGACCCTGATCTCCTGAATACTAAGTATACACATATCCCATCTTGTCTGTGCTACATCATGGTTTGTTGTATCTGAGCCCGGTGCCGGGCAGCCCAGCTGTTTCAGCTTAGTTTCCTGTTTGTTTGTCAGCTGGGTTGCTAGGCACCAAGTATTAGGCTCACCTGTCTTGTGTTAGTGTCTGTGTTTAGTCTTTTTTAAGTTTCATTAGTTCTGTCTTGTCATTGGTTGTTTTTGTTGAGCCCCCTTGTGTGTCGTAACAGAAAAGCCAACTGATCCAGAGGGCTGGCATGCAGTCACCAATCCTCACTCACTTCTCTGTGAGTCTTAGATCTAGTCTAGCTCTGTTCTAGGGCGAGCATGGACCTTGTGTCTGGAACATCTAGTCTCCTTCCTCCTTGGCTCATGCTACGAGTGGCAGACAAAACACAGACCGAGCAAGGGGAATTGAAGTTCCAATGACTATCACAGTGGACATTGATGGTCTCCCTCTCTCTCTGTGTTCGTCCTCTGTTTCCACAGATGTGACTGGTTGAGCTGCCGAGCCCGTCAGCTGGCAAACCACTCCAACGCTGCTGTGGAATGTGGAGCCTGATCTACTGACCTCTGTACAAGACAGCCTAAATGCATCAGGACTGACTTGGCTATCCAGCTGAGCGTGTCCCTTAACCCCTGCCCGGCTGAGAGTGGAAGGACTTCGGTGATTCGTCTAAAGCTTCGTTAGTTTGTGGACTTGTTTTGCTCATGGAGCTCACCCTTGCTTCTAAGTTTCGATTAAACACTTTTGTTCCTAATGTTTCACTCGCACCAACATGACAGTTAAATTAAATCAAAATAAATCAAATTCATTTTTAGTTTATATTTTATTGTTTGTCATTTCTGTATACATACAGTAGTGTGAAAAAGTGTTTGCCCCTTCCTGATTCCTAATTATTTTCCCATGTTTGTCACACTTAAATGTGTCAGATCATGAAGCAACTTATTAGTGAAAGACAACAGTAAAGACAAAGTAAACACAAAGACAAAGTAAACACAAAATGCATTTTTTAAGTGAAGGATTTCATTATAAAGGGAGAAAAAATACAAACCTACATGGCCCTGGGTGACAAAGTGATTTCCTCCTAAACCTAAACTGGTTGGGCCAACCTTAGCAGCAACAACTGCAATCAAGCGTTTGCGATAACTTGCAATTAGTCTTTTACAGTCTGTGGAGGAATATTGACCCACTCATCTTTGCAGAATTGTTGTAGTTCAGCCACATTGGAGGGTTTTCGAGCATGAACCCCCTTTTTAAAGTCATGCCACAGCATCTCAATAGGACTCAGGTCAGGACTTTGACTAGGCCACTCCAAAGTCTTAATTTTGCTTTTCTTCAGCCAATCAGAGGTGGACTTGCTGGTGTGTTTTGGATCATTGTCCTGCTGCAGAACTCAAGTTCGTTTCAGCTTGAGGTCACGAACAGATGCCGGACATTCTCCTTCAGGAGTTTTTGGTAGCAGCAGAATTCATGGTTCCATTTATCACAGCAAGTCTTCCAGGTCCTGAAGCAGCAAAACAGCCCCAGACCATCACA